>APFE030456781.1:84573-153696 GCA_000404065.3 Pinus taeda | reverse complement strand
GAATTGGTTGAAACAGCTCCTAGAAGGAGGAGCTCGACCCCTAGAGGTTAGGGAATGGTTTGGCTTGGTCTATATATGTAATTTTCCATTCAGTAGCAGAGGTTGGACTCTTGGGATAGTTTTGAAACTATATTGTACATATTTTATCAGCAATTTGGCAAAGGAAGACCAGGGTTTTGCAGCACTACTTGGGATCCATGTGGCTTTATGTCTTGATGGTGTGATTCTTTCAGTTCTTGTAAGTTATGTATGTGCATCATTATCTTTATTAAATCTTCTCTTATTAAGCAAATGAAGTGTTAAGGCAGAATCCATGAAACTGCCATGCTCTGCCTTTAAGTTTGTTTAATATTCTATGTTTTCTTCAGTTTAAGGAGAATCCTTGAGACCCCTTGCTCACCTTAGCCTCTCACCAGTCTGATCTATCCATCTCACCTGCTTTAAGGCATCAAAACAATTGCCTATCTTGCCTCAAGTGGACCTCTGCAAAAACTATGCCTCATCCCCGCACCCAAAATTGCCTTTCCCTTGATTTCAACAAAATCATAAAAAATCAATCCTAAACTCTTTGTACTTAATACCTAGCCTAAAACCAGTCATGAATTCGGTCATCTCGAGCCTTCTCGATTACCTTTTGCCGAGTTTGACCCGGAGAGAGCCCTCTCCTGTCCTCGTAGGGCTAGCTACGAGGCTGAGCGTGGTTTGATGTGGCCTTGAGTCTTGCCTTATTTCAGCGTAAGGAAGATTTGAGCGCTAACAGGAATATTTAATTGTGAGTTGGAGATCAAATTTACAATCTGGAAAAGATATTGGAGGCTAAAATCGTGACTGATGTTACAAAAATTCCATTAATAAACCATCATTGGTAAAATCATGCATAATAATCATCAATTTATTAAAAATAAAGAAGAAAAATAGTATTTATCCATAAGAGCATAAATATTTATAAAATGGAATTATATGATAAATTATGATACATGACGTGATAAAGAATGGTCGAAATGGATGAAATAGGGATCAAAAAGTGATAATAATAAAGACAATTTAGTGGCCCAACATACCCCCAAACTGAATATGTTGCATGTCCTCATGCAACCCCAAAGCCTCTGTATTAACCAAGCTATAAGAAATGTTCATCCCAAGTCATGAAAGTGATTAAACAAATGAGTTCTTCCTCAAATAATGAATATTCAATTTTAGTAATGTTCATGAAGGCATAACAATTTTCACATTGATTTTCAACCATATGTATATGAAGTTGCAGCAAAATATTATATAAGTAATGACAAACTTCATTAACCAAAAAACTACAAACCAGATTTTGCTGAAATTTGGCAAGAAGATTTCTACTATATTAATACTCCAAAAATCATATCGTTTTAATGCACGAAGCATGAGATATAAGAAAAATGGCTATAAGTGATAGTGCGTGATTTCTGAAATTTTACAAATTAAGTTAACTTGAACTTTTTTGGGTTTGTGTATTTTAATGATACCTCTTTGCTGTCCAAAAATCAAAAGAATTCAGTTCATAGTTTTAAATATATACACAAATCAATTTTTGTACTGTATAAAAATGAAATTGTATGCTTTAAATGAGAAAGAAAGTAGAAAACATCCATCATGTGTAGCAATTCCTCCCCCAAACTGGAGAATTAGCATGCCCTCATGCAATACTTGAAAACAGATTGAGGTGGTTGCTACAATTGTAGTTGAAATCTATGTTTGGTGTAAAACAACATGGAATAAGAGAGGTTTTGAGAATGAATAAGTAGATCGATGAATGATGGCATGATCATAAGAAAGAAATGAATGAAAGTAACACTCCCCCAAACTGAAAGCTTCTGTCTCTGAAAATGGGAAGTGGTAAAGACGTGGAATGAATGATGATAAATAATGCTCAATGGATTTTCATGAAATTCTCCTAAAATTCTAATAAATCAGGAACTTATACTATTTTACCTCAAGTTTTACCTCTGGAAAAATGTGGAATGACACGTATGGACAGGTATTTGTTGAAGTTGATGTAGGCTGAGCTGATGCTGAAAGTGATGCAAAAGGTGGAAGCCATGCAAGCACATCCTGTCTGCGAGTTTCTCGAGCCTCTTCTGTTAGTTGCAATAGTGTGGACTTGTTGTGAATAGAGTTGCCCCCCATACTTGCTGTTCTCCTGTAAACAATTCACTACTCTGTATGCAATTTTTTTGAATCCACTGTTTTAGTTTTGAACAACAACAGATAAGTCGCATGCCAAAATTTCAATAAGAAAAAACCTTTGTATAAATGCAATAATAATATTTTGTCAAATTAGCAAGTTATGGTGGAGTTTAGTACTTATTACACACACTATTCCATAATGCATATCTTCCCCCCTCAAATTAGAAAAGGGCATCCACGACCATAAAGCATAGGAAAAAGGGAAAGGACATTGAGGATTCATAAACACAGACGACCAATCAAATAAAAGCGGTGTAAAATGTGACAAAGACAATTAAAGCATTACACATCAAAAGATTTGAAATACCCCAAAAAAGAATAAAATATATATTAGATCATTATGTAAATAAATATTTACCTTAGGTGGAAAAATATGACGAAAGCATGACTGACGATAAATGTTAATGACTGGTGGTAGAGTGATTGGACAATAATGATATAATGCGTATAAAGATATAGTTTACCATGCATGTTGGCTATTTGAATTAGAAATACTGTTCAAATGGTAAATTCTCCTTTAGAAATGAATCCATAGGGGGTAATAGGATAGAGAGTATTTGACAGTGTAACATAGTACTTCAGTACCACAAGCAGAGCCACTGCTGCCAGTAGGCGCTTATAGCCTTGACAGGGTTGCTTTTTAACCCCAAAAATGAGCTAGAGTCCTCCATTTAGTATTTAGATGGTTTTTTGTTTTTTATTGCTATAAAGAGACCACTATGCTGGCATGGTAACCAAATAATCATAGTTCCATTCACTAAGATATAACAAAGTGATCAGGCTGGCTCATGATGAGACCCCTTGTCCTTATGACGGTTTTAACTATCAAGAAGGTCATTACCTTGGTGTGGTGGCCTTAATGGAATGTCACATGTTACACCCTTATGATCATGGTAGGCTGGCTTGTGATGAGACCCCCTATCCTCTTTAATACAATGCTTATTACATTTTCATATTTTTATATTTTAATGTTTTTATTGTAAAGAGAGGGAGGCTCATTTACTCTTTAAGAGTCAGGGATAAAAAAAATTCCAATGAAAGTTATGTTTTTCCCCCATATCATCATATCAAAGGGATTTATCCTTTTGAAAGTGTAAAAGATAAACTAGCATGGTATTAGAATAATAAATCATTTTATGATGTGTCCAAAGAGAAGATATTCAATCAGTCATTATATAGGTGCACCATGTCAGCTTCAGAATAAAGATGACCATCAAAAAGTTTTATAAGTCATAATTGTATTAATATTACTGTTTTTCTTTATCTTAGGCACAAATCCAACCAGATGGTTTTTATATTCAAAACATAAAAGAGAAATAAAAATGACAAAATGATTGGCGATGAAACAGTAAAGAGAAATCACAATTATTCCTTAAAAAATGCAAAAAGTGTTGTTCGATCGATTGAACAGCAATTGTTCAATCATTTGAACAACAAAAATAAAACACGTAAACATAACTAAACATAACTAAACATAACTACTCAAATAATTAATAATAACCAAGAAAAATAACTTTGATTATGAAATTAATTTTAATTAATAAGAATAAGATCTAAAATCTCTCAAATAAATATTAATCAAATTAAAATTTTTTTAGAATTAAATAAAATTAAAGCATTAGAATGAAGTATGAATTAATTGATTTTAATTAAATTCAATTAGGATTATTTAAATCAAAATTAATTTAATTTAATTAATTAATTATATTAGAAGAAAGAGAGAAATTATAAATTAAATATTAATCAAATAAAAAAAACTAATCAAATATAAAAATTAGAGCATTAGTATTATAAATTAAAATCTTTATCAATTTTAATTAAGTTTAATGGAGACTAGTTAATTAATTGAAAACAAATTTGTTTAATTATTTAATTATATTAGTTTTAATTAATTCTAAATAAAAAATAGATGTTAAATAAAAAATAAAAAATAATAATTAAAAAATTAGTCAATTTATGAATCAAATAATAAAAATTAAAATTTAATTTATAATGAATAAAAGTTAGAAATTAATAAATATAATTAGTTAATTAATTAATTAATAATTAATTGATTAATTGATAAATGATTAATTAAAAGAAGGCTAAAAAAAAAAATAATTAATAATTTATATTTATATTAATAAAATAAATAAAAAGAATTAATCAATTAAAACTAAAATAATTAATAAATGAGGTACAAAATAAATAAAATAAATTAAACTTATTTGTTCATGATTAAAATAATTAAACCTGAACTAATAATGAATAATTAAATAATTAATTAAAATTTTTTATAAAACTTTTTATAAATAATTTTTTTAAAAAAAATAAGAAATCATGTATGGGCCCTTATAAAATTAGGGTTCTTGGTTTATTTATATCCAGGCACAAGGCTCACTTCTCTCAATAATCTTTCATTCATATTCTATCTGATTTGTCCTCATGATGGACCCCCTTTGGGGTGTGAAACGTCGGCAGAATGAACTAGAAACTGTGGATTATCCGGATCATGACACTACAAAAAACTTCCACAGAAGCTTAAAATCTAACATGAACAACAATCGTTCAATCATTTGAACAATAAAAATAAAACACGCAAAAATGCTGTTTAATTGATTGAACAACATTCGTTCAATCATTTGGACAACAAAAATAAAACACGCAAAAGTGATGTTCAATTGATTGAACATCAATTGCTCAATCGTTTGAATAGTAAAAATAAAACACTCAAAAGTGTTGTTCAATTGATTGAACAACAATCGTTCAATCATTTGAAAAAAAATAAAACACACAAAAGTGTTATTCAATTGATTGAACAACAATCGTTCAATCATTTGAATATCAAAAATAAAACATGCAAAAGTGTTGTTTAATTGATTGAACAACAAAAATAAAACACGCAAGAGTGATGTTTAATTGATTGAACAACAATCATTCAATTATTTGAACAAAAAAAATAAAACACGCAAAAGTGTTGTTCAATTGATTGAACAACAAAAATACGCAAAAGTGTTGTTCAATTGATTCAACAACAAAAATAAAACAAGTAAAAGTGTTGTTCAATTGGTTGAACAACAATCATTCAATCATTTGAACATAAAAAATAAAACACTCAAAAAATTGATTGAACAACAAAAATAAAACAAGCAAAAGTGTTGTTCAATTGATTGAACAACAATTGTTTAATCATTTAAATAGCAAAACTAAAACACGTAAAAGTGATGTTCAATCGATTGAACAAAAATCATTCAATTATTTGAACAACAAAAATAAAACACATAAAAGTGTTCTTCAATCAATTGAACAACAATCATTCAATCATTTGAACAACAAGAACACGCAAAAGTGTTGTTCAATTGATTGAACAACAATCATTCAATCATTTGAAAAGCAAAAAAAAAACACGCAAAAGTGTTGTTCAATTGATTGAACAACAATCATTCAATCGTTTGTACAACAAAAATAAAACACGCAAAAGTGTTGTTCAATTGATTGAACAACAATCGTTCAATCATTTGAACAACAAAAATAAAACACGCAAAAGTGTTGTTCAATTGATTGAACAACAATCGTTCAATCATTTGAACAACAAAAATAAAACACGAAAAAATGTTGTTCAATTTATTGAACAACAATCATTCAATCATTTGAACAACAAAAATAAAGCACCTAAAAGTGTCGTTTAATTGATTGAATATCAATCATTCAATCCTTTGAACAACAAAAATAAAACATACAAAAGTGTTGTTCAATTGATTGAACAACAACCGTTCAATCATTTGAACAACAAAAGTAAAACATGAAAAAGTGTTGTTCAATTGATTGAACAACAATCGTTCAATCCTTTGAAAAACAAAAATAAAACACGCAAAAGTGCTATTCAATCATTTGAACAACGATTGTTCAATCATTTGAACAGCGAAAATAAGACACACAAAAGTGTTGTTCAATCGCCAACGGAGCAGAACTACAACTTTGAAGGAAGCAACACCTGAAACACAAAAACATAAGAGAAATTAGAAAAGAGACAAAACTTTATTTAAAAATAGTAAATAAATAAATAAATTAAGTTACAACAGCTATGATGTTATTTCCTAAGGGAATATCAATTTGTCAATGGAAGAAAATGATCTCCTGGAAAAATGGTTTGGTAGTGGTGACATGAATCTTCAAATGGAAATCAATTCTCCATTTTTTCTGTTATGAATCCATTAGGTAATGAATTGGATGAGATGCCCTTGTTTCATCAAAATTTCTTTCCAGAATCGCTCATTCATAAATTGACTTTCTTTATTCTCCTAGGACCTGCAAAAAACGAGTGTCTACCTGCAATAAAACATTAAATCATGGAGAAAAAGAGGTGATCAGGCTCCCCTAATCCAAGAATTATGCAAAAAAATAATAATTAGTTACTCTGTAAAACAAATCCACGGAGAAAATAACAAAGTAAAATTAATTTATTATCTACGGGAGAGCAGTGACCAATCATGCTAACTTGCAATGTTTTATTCATAACTTATTTTTTTTGTCCAATTCGAGTGATTAAAAATCCAAATGAAAGTGAATTTATAGGAATATCTTTAATATAAATAGGTTTTAAAAATTCCATAATATGATATGTCAATTTTACTTAAAACGACCTGCATAATAGAGTCATTTTTTATTTCCCAGCTTAGACCAACAGCTGATATTTTAAGCATAATGTTTTCGTTTGATGATGGATTGAGCTTATTCAAATTGGAAATGAAATTAGATTCATTTATTTATCTCCAATATAAACATGTTTTTAAGACAAGAAGAATTGATGGGTCAGATACTTTAATGAACAGCTGGAAAAATAGAGTTTCAAGAGTGCTAATTTAGGATAGACAGTCAGTATTTGGGTCATACCTTGCTCATATGATATCTAAATCGAGTGATTCAAATTTTCTTGTAAACTAGATTCATATAGGAATATACCATAGAAACAAGTTTTAAAAATATATTCATTTAGGCCTCCAAAAACGGACTGTCCAACTCTGTTCCTGAGCTGCTTGCTAGACGCCTTATCAATGTTTTGGTTATAACGTTTTCGTTTCAAATCCAAATGGAGTGATTCAAATTGGGTTGGAAAGTAGAAATCAAAGGATACATAAGATAGAATCTGGTCTTAAAAATATTCCCTTTTGGTCCCTCAAAACATGACTGTCTCGACTGTGTTTTCAGAATTTTTATCAAGCCCACAAGCCAAAAAATATGATATTCAAACAATTTTTCTAAATTGGTGATAAAAATGAATATGTGTGTTTTCATAAGTATAATTTTCATTATAATGCATCTACATACACAAATAAATTAAAACATTTATCATCGATATTGATTTCCATAGTGTGTTGCAACAAAAACAATTATTTTTACATAATAAAAAAATGTATTTATTTATGTTCTTATTTAATATTTTTCCTACACCAACCTACTCTGCTTTGAAAAATGAATATTCTTATGTATAAGAGTATTTCTAGTGGATCCATTTTCAAAATAAGTCCTCCAGTATGTACATACCCAAATTTGAAAAATGCATGTTAATAAATAGTAGGATATGAGAAGCCAACTTCCCTTGAAAAGATGGTGCCAAAAATTGTTGAAGTATGGAGTGAGGCTGCAAACAAATGATGGAGTGAAACCAGTCTTCAATATATCCCTTACTTTCCTGATTTCCCATAACCGTAATATCATGAAGTTCTTGATTTTTTAAAACGGTTTGTTGATGCAGGCTAGAAGAAACCTCATTTTCTTTCATAACTTCTACAATTTTTGGATTTGAAACATTCCCAATCTCAATATAAGTTTTTTGCAATGGTGCATGTGAGATAGAATGGGTGGGAAGGGTAGGTAAATTTTTCAGTTCAACACTGTAAGCATGTTGTATTGGTTCATTATGATGAGGGTGTGGAATGAGTTGAGCAGGAAATTGTGTAGGGCATGGAGCATTTTGATGATGTGGTTGATTGGGTTGTGTGGATGATTTTTATGGGCAAGCAAGATGTTGTGGAAGAGTTGGAAAAGAATATGGATGATGTGTTCGTGCTACAAGATGTGGGAGAGTATTCATATAATCATAAGACAAACCATGCCAAACTTGTAGACAAGGTTGGTGGGGGTTATATTGAGATTGACATGGCTGCCCTAACACATGAGTATTCCATAATGGATTATGCAAGTAAGAAAATGGAGAGGGAGTGTTTTGAACCATACATGTAGGTCACGATTTCCATGGTTTTGACCTTGTTGCAGCTTTCCCATCCCTTTGATATGCTACTTCCATCCCAGATAAGAAAGAGTGACTATCTATGGGATGCTCCTTTTGGCAATGAGGGAAAAACACTTCTTCAATTTCTTGATTTTTCTGAACCTGAAAAACATCCAATTGTGAATTTAGAGAGCTAATAAAATCAATTTTAAAATGTTCAAATAAATCATTGATTTCAACTCCTATATCTCCCGTTCTTGTAGTAGATTTGGAAAAGAAAGAAGAAACTTTTCTAGAATCCTTACCAGCCTTGGAGATTCTTCTTGAATACCTTATGCATAAATCACAAATATCATCATATGATAGCTTAAAAACATCACCTTTTCCTATCAGATTTAACAGTTCTAAAAATTCATCTTTGATTTCTTTAGGAATGAGTGTTTTTAAGATCTCTTTTTTCAAATGATTATGCTTTGATTTTTGAAGGTTGTAATGAAATTGCTCTACATATTCCTTCAAGCTTTCATCTTCCCCCTGTATCATATTGAAAATATCTTCATCAACCTTGCAATAGTCTTGGTACCTCTTCAAAAATACGTTCTTCATGTCCTCCCATGTTTGGATGGAGTTCCCACCAAGGCTCATGAACCATCGGAGAGCTGCTCCTTTTAGAGTAAGAGGAAACGCTTTCAACCTTTGATCATTAGTACAATAATCATATCCTCTACAAAGTACTTCAAGCTCAAATAAAAATGTATTTGGGTCTTCCTTTGCCAAACCATGAAAATTTGGTAGAGAAGATGGGGGAATTATGTGGATTTGTGTCACTCCTCCTAAATCTTTAATAGGGAATTCAAAAGTAGCAATGTGAGCCATTTCTTACAAAAATATAAGATGTTCTTCATGTGTTGCTTTGAGACTCGTCCTTCAAATGTTACCGTCAATCGGTTAGTGAAATGGGTGGTGCTTACATCACCACTCGAGTGGAATTATGAGATTTTTTCAAAACTCTACCTCCAAAATTCCTACTTTTATCAGTGCATGCTATATGACCTAAGCCTGACTACTGAGGGTATACACATCACTGATTCTCCCAGGATGCACACGTAGGTTCTTACCTTCCGTCTTCAATATCTAGCTCTCATGAAATCAGGTATGCATCTACAACTAGATATTAGTGTGGTAGTGAAACTTGACTGTCTCCCTGGCAATGACGCCAAAATTTTGGATAAAATTAATTGATTAATAAATAAATAAAACAACTAATCACCTAGACATTAATTGTCAACCTGAGGAGTGTTTTTTTATTTCAATACAATCAACAAAATATATGCATAACAATACCAACAATTAACACTGGTGCTATATGATTGTATTTTATACTATCAAGCTTATTCAATAAGAAATAAAATGTAAGACTTGAATAATAAAACTAAAATTAAAAAGAAGAAAGTAAATGACAGGAAAAATAATTATGCTAATCACACAACTTGAATCATTGCTAGATTAACTCACACCTTGCTGAATTGGAAATTTAAGCTGTTGCACTCAACATAATTCAAATGCTAATCTAGAGCAAAAAATCAAATGAAATCTAGAAATTGGATGAAATAACAAATCTGGAAAATGTAGCAAACAACAAATTAGTTCAAAGAAAGGAAATCTACTTTAAGGAATGACAATTGAAATTCAAATAAACAAACACGTAACTAAACTACTTTAGATGTTCAAGGCATCAAACAACAAATTAGTTAAAAGAAAAGAAATCTACTTTAAGGAATGCCAATTGAAATTGAAATAAACAAACACATAAGTAAACTAATTTATATATTCAAGGCAACACCTCGTCCAAGGTAGTGGGCTCAGCTGCTCAAGGCTCAGTTCCACCTTGAGAAATAACTCAAATCAGATTACAAATAACGGATGTAGAACTTTGTTATCATCGATAACTTCCTTCATTAAAACATATGAGAGAAATAATTACAGCATAATGGAGCTCTTAGATTTGCCACAAATTCAACAATTATTTATCTCTCATCTCCTAGTGCTCCTATGCTCCTACATCCTATCTAATAATTGTCCCTAATTCTATTCTAATTCTCCTTTTATTATCCCCCTTCCTCCTCTCTTTGATCTCTGTTTTCATTTAAATACACAGAGAGCAAAGGGAAGTTACAACAAAGATGATTATAAAATTATTTCCATTACAAATTTAGATTATACAAAACAAATTGATCAGCAAAATCATATATGAAATATCTTTCCATCAACATTTAGCAGGAACAAGTCGAATTTTGTCTTGCAACTAGAAGAATTTAGAAAATGGCTACAACAACAAATCTCAGAAAATCGTCTTCGAAGAACCTTCCGGTTCTCTTAATACAAACCGTATTTTGGAAAAATTCTCATTGCAAAACTATTTCGTTCCGTTTTGGACAAAACCCATGTTTCGGATTTTCTAAATTCTCCTTCATTTGTCTGAAACATCCAATGCAAAAATTCACTTCTTATTCCAGTGAATTTCTTTGTTGGAATATTTAATTGTGAGTTGGAGATCAAATTTGCAATCTGGAAAAGATCTTGGAGGCTAAAATCATGAATGATGTTACAACAAATCCATTAATAAACCATCATTGGTAAAATCATGCATAATAATCATCAATTTATTAAAATTAAAGGAGAAAAATAATATTTATCCATAAGAGCATAAATAATTATAAAATGGAATTATATGATAAATTATGATAAATGATGTGATAAAGAATGGTCAAAATGGATGAAATAGGCATAAAAAAATGATAATAATAAGGACAATTTAGTGGCCCAACAGTTGGACCCGCCAACATATCAAGGGGATCTCCCTGGTATGAAGTCCCAAAAAGACCTTAGACCGTTTGGTGTAGGAGTCCCAACAGTGGGTCGTAAGGTAATGCCTTGACTGCGATGTCGCACTGGGGCAAGTAGAATAACTCTGTCAGCAGTAAGGGTGTGACTGATGTAGCGAGTCAAGGAAGGGGTATGAGAGGTTCCAACACTTCGAAAGGGGAAGAAGGTGAAGGTGAGTTCCAAGTTGAAAGGGATCAGTCCTAACTCGGATACTAACACACAACACAAAGGACATGCACAGCTTCCAGTGGAGTAGTCCATTCAGGTGCGGAAGTCACATCATACAAGGTAAGGTAACACATACAAGACTCACGGATCAGTCCAAGACGAGTGCAATGGTTGTTATGGCACGGTTCGAGTGAAAAGTCTGTCTGATGTCTGGCAGAGGAGTCGACACGGACGGTGAAAACATTAACAACATATGTAACACATTAACAACAAGATTCATATAATTGCATGTGAATCAGTTCATACACAAGTACATAAATTAAAAAACATATATCATTAAAGAAACCAGAGCAGTCCAACTAAAATAAAAACATATGCATGAAAATGTGCTGGCTCTTATTATATAAATAAGTGTAAGTCACAATCATACAATACATCCTTGTAAACTTGCTAGCCCCAACAATGGAAAGTTATAGCCACATCTTCCTACTTCTCCAAAGAGATGTACTAGCTCTGTGCAGTGGAGAAGCCAAGGTGCGTTACAATACTGTTCAAGCCTTCTTCATGATAGTCTTAGTAGAAGCTTGGCTGACCAAAATCCTGTACAATGAGTTATGAGGGACTATATATAGAAAAGTGTGGGGTGACCCTTGACATCCCCCTTTGTGACCATTCAACTACCCTCATGACTCTTGTTACACAAAATTTTGTCATTGTCCCTGTACTCCCCATTCCTTGATCCTGGAGGACCTCTAGAGTGAACCCCACATGCTTTGCCTTCATGAAGAAACTCCCATTATGTCCCTCTTCATGAGCATATCATTTCCCTTTTGCACCATTTCCCTTGAAACTTTTGTTTTTCCCAGTTTACAAGACCGGCGCTAATGGCCTTTGTCTTCCCCACACCGATGTGCAAAGATTAACACTGCTCCTTGCACCTACCGGAGTGATTGAGCTGTGTTTCAGTCGTGCCAGTCTTGTTATGGAAAGTTTTTTAAATTACAATCGAAGCTTCCAGCTCTAGAAGCTCCGTAACATAATTTTGGTAAATGGTTTGGCTGGATGGGGTCAAGGATGATAGTTTGGGCTCCTTTCCCCTATAATGATGGAACTACCTCAAGGGATAAGTATTTCTCCCATGAGAATAGGATCCATCTCCCATCCATATTTCCTATATAAACCTCCCTTCTTCCCAAGCACAAATTAGTCATAGTTGATATTTTTTGCCGAGTGTGAGTGTTATAGTTACAATGTGTTGATACTATTTTGGAGTAGACAAGCAAGCTATTACTAGTTGTATCTATCTAGTTGTGTTGAGGGAGAAGTGTGTTTTGGTTTGGAGTGAAGCCTAAATGGAAGAGCCTTTAAACTATTTTTGTTTGAAGTCATCATGGAATGCTAGCAAAAGTGTGTGGGAACCTGGTCTTGTCAGAGGAAGATTGTAGCGTCAAGACGAATGGTTGTAATCTCTCTTTGATATTAATATATGCAACTATCGATTGATTTCCTACATGTTTTGTAATATTACATATCCATGTCTTAATGATTCTTGACTCGTTAAGTAGGTTGAATTGCAATTTCTCTATTATCATGTTTGCGTGCTGTTGTTGTTCACTTGTTTCAGGAACTTGAAGAAGGAAGTGAGACATTGCTGGAGCGAGCAAGCAAGGACATCATCAAGTAGGATAAGCGACCAAGAGGTAGGCCCTCTTGATTGATTATAACCTAAGGAAATCTTCCATAGAATGTATCTATTGTGGCTAGACCCATTATTGGACTAGAGGAATTCGTTCATGTCCGCACTTATAATTTTAATTCACCACAAATTGGCGACTCCACTGGGAAGATCCCATCTTTTTATTTGTTTTGGATTTCATGATTTCATGAGAACTTTTCTAGTTTCATGTTTTCCCTTTGGTTTTGTTTCTTTTCTCATGCTTACTGGCCTAAGTCCAAAATTCATAGTAGTAGATGTGGTCCCTATTTTGATTTTTTGATTTTT
The DNA here is from genome assembly GCA_000404065.3 of Pinus taeda. Classification (NCBI taxonomy): domain Eukaryota; kingdom Viridiplantae; phylum Streptophyta; class Pinopsida; order Pinales; family Pinaceae; genus Pinus; species Pinus taeda. Next base: position 140,212 of record APFE030456781.1, on the reverse strand, counting down.
GATTTTTCCTTAGTTACCTCGGCCAATGCATTTAATCCGCTAACAGTCGTACCGACTAGCGTGAATTGCTGAGGAACAGCTGCTTTGACCAGCCTCTGGCGATTGTTTCCAGTTAGGCAATCTCGTCGATGCTTGTAAGTGAAGATTAAGGCTTGACCCCAATATTGGCCAATGTGTTCTGCTCTTGTGTTTTTGATGCTGTAATCCTTTTTGACTATTTTCTCCCTGATTAGAAAGCTACTTTTCACTTGGTTTTGCTTGCTTTTTGGCTTGTCATCTTTCTATTTCATTGATTGAGTCATTGAGTGGCCCGTGACACTAGGGCATCTAGTTGGTCGCCCATTCAGCAGCTTGTGGACTCACTAAGTTCAGTTATGGGTGTGTTTACTCCTTGCATTTGCTTTTTGGTCCTTTTACAACTTTAACCTCTTTTCGCACAAGTTTGAAAAAGTTTCATTTACTAGCTTGAAGGCCTTGTGTTGGTAAAGTCAATGTTTTATTGATTTGAATGAAATTCTCTTTTCATGTTTTCATCTGCTTGAAAAACTCATTGTTTTGAAAAACTTTTTTATTTAAAGTTTTTATGTGAAGTTTGTTTCCTTGTTTCATGAGAAAGTATTAAATTCTAGCCTGTTGCATTATTGTGTTATAAAAATTTGCATATTTTTAAAGACTAGAATTGCATCAGCATTTGAAAAAGGAAGATAATTTTTCATTTTTAAAGGACTAATAGATAAGTGTTTGTCAGGAAATTAAGAATTGGAATGCATTTTTCATTATTTTATCTTTTGAAAAAGTGAGGTAGTGAAAGATGATTTTGTTTTCAGTTGCTTGATTGTTTGCATATGATTGAGTAGTTTCTATCCTCTCTAGTGTAGGCATTTCATCGAATTGAAAGGGTCTTGTCTTCTTTAGTTGCATTTTAGGTTTTTCAAGTAGCATCGCTAAGACCTGAAAAATGAAACTTAACTCAAGATCAACTCTAAAATGAATTCAATTAGCCTAAGGTGCATTTGACATTAATGATCATATTTAGAAGGTCTAGGCTAGAGACATGTTCCGGCGTATTTAAACCTAGCAGCTGTCGTTAGCTTCGACATTAGATAGCGCTAGCACGGATTTGTGTTCCCTATACTATTGAGTATATAATGGGAGACCCCACTAGGTTGCAATCCTTTTATCCTTAGGAATTCGAGTCGGCCGCCTTGCGAATGTGATACACCAAACACAGCATTCGGGGAGATTGCCTACTCGTACTTCTTGGTTTGCCAGGAGGTATTCTGCAGTTCATGGTTTCCTGGTAATCATGTTTACCTAGACCATCTAGAGCAATCATTTGATCTTTTTGACTCATTAAATTTAAAAGATCATTCGAGCACTTGTCCTTTCGAGCTCGTTTCTAATCGAAAGTGATAGTCATCTTTGTTTCTTTCTCGACTCTTAAAAAATGAAATAACATAAGTCTTTATGCATCTTAGTAATTGATTGCCCACGATCCAAAACATCCTGTTAGTATTTTTGACCAAATCATGAGTTCCCTTAAAAGGAAATTTTTAAAGCATTGAAGTTATTTGTTCTGTCGACTAAGGAAAGGTCATCGTGGTTGAAGCATCTGGTTCACCCAATTCCTTTTCCTCTCCTCCGTCTAAAATATTTTTTGAGGAGCCATTTCCTGAGTTATAAGAGTCACTTGAGGACCAAGATGTTGAACTTGCAGTTGTTTTGAGTGTTCAACCATTATTGTCTTGTCCTCGGCCTACTTTCGATTCAAGGTCATGTTGGCATTATGGTTCTGGTATGATTATATGTTTCAGATGTTGTACTTGATGGCAACACCCATGGCATGGCTCTCATTTTGATAAAAGTAAAGAAGTACGCAGGAGAACAGTTCAGGAGGTGCGTACCCGCAGGCATGCCATACAGGGACCGCGTCCTAATACGCGGATTACCCATCCATGGGGTGCGTACCCCAGTGCACACATTCCAAGGTAGTTAAGTGCCCACACGTGGGGTTTCTCATAGTATTTAGCCAACAGTATTGGGTTATCATGGTTTTGGTCCGTGGTATTGTTTATTTTATTATTTTTATTGAGCCCCATGATTTGAGGAAGAACTAGCCTATATAAAGCAAAGGAGATCATTTGGCTTGAGCATCTTTTGAGTGACTGAATATCTTAAGATCTGATTTATTGGGTTCTTGGTTTAAATCGCTTGATCTATAAAGGAGAAGTTAGAAGCGAATCTGTGAAGGGCATCTCTTGAGCACAAGTTCATATCTGAGCATCTGACTATATTTCAGCCCTAATCAGAGGTACGCAGAAGCAGTGAAGGTTCAGTGCGTGGGTACGCAGGGGCGTCGAAGAAAAGTTGCGGGTATACCAGAGGCGTCGAAGAGACAGTGCGTGGGTACGCAGAGGTGACGAAGGTTTAGTGCGTGGGTACGCAGGGAAGCTGTGGTTCAGGTGCGTTTCTTCTGTAGCAGCACGTGGCACGTTTATTCGTTTGGGTGCGTACCTGCTGTTAAGATACGCGGCGTGATAGTTCTTCTGGGTGCGTGCTTATCTTACAGTACGCGGCGCGATAGTGTTTTTGGGTGCGTACTGTACGCAGATCAGAAAAAGGGGCAGTGCGTGGTCACGCAGCATAGCAGAAGGAGCTCTGCGGTTGTACGCAGGGAATCAGAGGGTGAAGTGCGTAGCGACGCAGGACTGTGACAAAGAAACTGCGTATCTGTTCTAAGATCTTCTGTTGGTTGAATTTTTCTGTTGATAAGGTGTTCTGGGTTTATGTTCTGTTATTGTTGATCTGGTTTATTACAGCTGAACTGTATAATTTACATGTGCTTTTGATGTATATGGATTCCAGTTTGAAAATTATGAAAAAGTGGTCCTTGAAAAGAAGTAGGGGGGTAAAGCTCCCTTCAGGAGAATTGGAAAACGAGAGAGAGTTGTAGCTCTCTGCAGGTTGCAGCCTGCGTACTGGTTAAATGGACTGCACCATACAAGACCATTGTAAAAGGAGTTTCTAATTTGAGAAAGAAGATAGAGACATATTGCAGCAGGTGGTTTTCACCACATTGGGTTTCCACCTTTATATCTGGTGTTTTCTTTGATGTGACTGTCTGCTTTTCTTGTCATGCTCATTATTGATGGTATTGATATGCAAAAATAATTCAAAGTATAAATAAGGAAGAATTGTTAAAAGATCTAGATAATACTGATTCACCCCCCCTCTCAGTATTATTTTCAACAGGTCATTCGCTGATCTTGGCCTGGAATCTTTGGACAATCCCATTTGAGCTGCAGAGAAATCACCAATCACTGACAGTCAGCTTTGACTGGTTATCCATCCTCCGAACCCTCTATTTTACATTGTTTAGATATCACTGCAGCATCGTTAGAGTTTGTACGACCAACTGGGTGTTCCTTTGGAACTATCCCCCATTACATGTTCGGCCATTCGTCGTCATTTGTTTCCAAACATGGAACCCGAAGGCGATGCTCCAATCACATCTCTAGATGTGTCTAAAGTTTCTAATCCACACAATTTGAGGGGGAAGAATTGCAATTGTAGTTCCCTCCCAAGGGTTTCCCTTATTTGAAAGGTATTCCCGCCAGTTTACCACCCAACTATGTGTCATTGGGGCACTTAGTTTCAGGCACACCTAGTGCCTCATCACTCTACCATAATCCTATATTGGGTGTCGGGCGTCAGGCCTACATTAGGTCCGTTCATCATGAACATGACTTCCCAACAGGTAGTTACTTCAGTCCCAGTGCAACCCGCCATTCTAAATACCCTTGTATCATCGATCTCAATTACACGTTAGTCACAACTGGAAGTTTCAAAGATTGTCTCTGTCAGTTCCTCTGTCCCATTAGTCAGTGGCCAGATTATGCCACCGCCTGGGGGGGTAGAACCTGAATGTATCTATGGTGTCAGGTGCCACTAATATGAGCGGCTCACAAGCTCATATGCTTGGTATAAACCAACCCTCTTCTGGTATTATTTACAACCCTGTTGACCCTACTGGATTGAACAATGTCTAGTACCAGCAGGTTCAGAATCTCGTTGGTCCACTTGGATCAAGCAATGTTCAGTATCAACAACCATATGGGGCTTAGGTATAATACCAAAATCCTTACGTTCCATATGGTTCTCAAGGATTAGTTAATCAACCTTACACCCTCTAATCTGGGCAGTACATCTAGCCTGGCTATGGCCATATTCAGTTTGGTAATTTCCCGGGCATTGTTCAAGTACCCTTGCAACAACAAGGACAACCTTTACAATAACTAGGGTAGCCTTTGTTACCACAAGGGCAACCTTTGTTGCAACAAGGGCTCTCCACGCAACATCGAGGGAAAATCATCCCGCAGTAAGGTCTACTGCAACAACCACAAGGCCAATCCTTACAGCAGCTGCACAACAGCAGATTCAATATGCTCCGCATACCTCTCAATCCATACCCTCACAGGGCCAACCTCTACAAACCCAGGGACAAATTTTGCAACTGCAAGGTTAGCCCTTGCAACAACAAAACCAACTATGGTAGCAACAACCCTTGTATACATACCAACAAGGTCAACCCTTACAAGGGAAGGGTCAAGGTCAAGTCCCGTAGTAGTAGGCCCATAATCCTCTTGTCCTAGGTCAACAGGTTTAGAATCGTGCCGACCAAGGGCACCAGGTACAAAACCCCTATGTCCAAGGGAAACAAGCGTACCAACCTTATGCCTAAGGAATGCAGGTTCAAAACCCTCTTGTTTAGGGAAAACAGGTTCGTCAGCCCTATGTTCTAGGACAACAGGTCCCATATCCATATGTCCAAGGTCAGAATCCTCCCTATGGTTAAGATAATCTACAATGGGGGCAGCGTCAGATGACATATGGCCAAAATCTGCCACTGTGGGGCTAAAATCCTTACCAGCAGGGATGCGCTCCTCCTTACGGGCCCGCCTATCGACCTCCTATGCCTTTTAACACTCAATTACCTTTCTTGGCTACACTCAAGTTGTCATATGTATCACACCTTAAAAATGATCCAATCCTTCATTCACCGTACTGGTCTTCGGCGTCATCCAAGATAGCAAGTGATTTCCCAAAGTTTTATGGAAAATCTAAAGAAGATCCTCCGGCCCATGTGATGACATATCACCTCTGGTGCTTGTCAAACTCGTATGTGGACGATTCCATTCATCTTAGTCTTTTCCAACGAACCCTCATGGGTGCTGCAGTGAAATGGTACCTCGGAGTACTTTCCATGACTTTAATTTGTTATCCATGGCTTTCCTCACGCATTTTTAGTTTCCCGTTCTCTATGAAATTAGCACCTATTTTCTCAAATCACCTAAGCAAGACACTGTGACACACATCTCTAATCATATCCATGAACGGAGACATAGATGTCACCTGATCAACTTTGAGATAGTTGATCAGTTTCTCTTTGAATATTTTACCAAATTATTCGTAGCCCCAATTGCTTGGGATATAGCTATGGGTGGATGCTTCACTGAAGAGAAAGCCATCGCTCATGCCCAATACTTGGATCTGATTTACTCTCAGTTTGGTACTTTATACGAGTTGTTACCCAATGCTCCACGACCATCATCTTATCCTGCAGCAACAAAGTCACTAGCTGTTCCTTCTGTCGATGGAGTTATTGGTTTAGTATCCCAGACCCCTGCTAAAATTTCTTCCAAACAAAAGTCGGTCTCGAATGCTGCTCCTAATATTTCATCTCAAAATCCACCTGGCCCTAGTAAAACCTCATAGGTCGACGCTATCCAGTCTACCGCAATGAACAAATCCTCGAAAGGAAAGAAGAAAGGCAAAGGCAAAGCTAAAGCGGATGCCTCGAAACAGGGTCCTCCCAAATTATCTGCTGGCGAATCTTCACAACAGAAGCCAAAGTATCCCTGCCTCATTTGCGAGGAGGATCACTACACGAAGGATTGTCCTTGATGATATGAAGTTAGTCGGCTACTCAAAGGGAACCCTACCGTCCTTAAAGAGCCATTTCCATCTTAGCAGACCCAAATGGTAGTCCAACCCTAATCTGCTTCCTCTGGATCTCAAGTGTTTATGATGAGCACACCCATTAATGTTGCTACCCGATCGAAAGATTATTAAACTCCAGCTCTGGTAGCTGGGAAAGAAAAAGAAGGTGTACCTTCTTCTTCTACCTCGAGTTCTGGCCCCTTCCAAATCGAGCAACATAACCCTGATTCCACTACGTGGCCACCCTCTCGAGGTGTGCTGCGGAAATCCTCATATAATCCCAGCGCCTGAGCCACTCAACACTACAATATTGTTGAGGATTTGGCTTAGGCGCTATTAGCCATGTCAGCTCTCAAGGTACTCCAAAGCTGCCCATCGTAGCGGAAGTATTTTCTATCAACTATCAAGGGCATGGATCCCACCAATTCTAATTTGATATGTTTCGATCTAGAGAACCATGTTCCATGACTCCCTCATCAGATTTCCTTTCTTATTCAAGTAATCATTAATGAGAAGACCATCCACCACATTGTCATCGATGAAGGTGCTTCCACCTACATCATGTCAACTGCATGTTGGAAGGCTATTGGTTCCCCTGCAGTGAACCGGTCTCCAAACCCTTTGGAAGCTTTTGATGGGTGCGATTTGCAACCTTTCGGTGTCTTACCTAACCTTGCCATCACCCCGTAAAGCAAGACAGTGCAAGTCGAAGTCGAGATCGTTGACGCCAATCTCAATTATAATCTTCTACTCGGCCGAAGTTGGACTCATGCCATGCATGCTGTGGCCTCCTATTTTTTTAGCGTGATCCATTTTCCCCATCAAGGGAAGATTGTCACTGTCGATCAGTTGTCTTTATTTGCCTCTTCCTCCTTGGATGGCAATGTTTCGTATGTCAAGCACTATGGTGCTCCATATGAGAGTGTGGGAGCGGGTCTCTTCAAAGATTCTGCCTTAATGGGAATTTTTCCACTTCCACCTCCTCATGTTTCCTTTGTCAACATGATCTCGATCAAATCTGATCCTTGGGTCATACCTACACCAGATGTTGTTGATACTTGGGGCGAGGTTATGCCGCTTAGTCCTGCCAAAGTCAATTACATGGAAATTATTTCGGCTTTGAACTCTGCATCCTATGATTCTCATATGACGAAGACCTCTCTCGATATGTGTTCTCAATCCCCTTGGCTTGGCACTTTGGAATCGTTTGATCCCTTAGCCGAGACCTTCCTTTTTGATGAAGGTATCATTGAAATCATGTCTCTCGAGGAACCACCATGGATCAATACTCATCATCTCTCCTCATTCTTGCCTTGCCCGACGGTCATGTCTACCGATTTCAAAGAGTCCTCTTCTCCATTTCTGCCACTGACTATTACTCATAAAGCATGGTTGGAAGGAAATTTGGGTAATATTACCCAAATGATGCCGATTGACATTTTTATCAAACTCGGTGTTGTTGAACATGTTCATATTGGGGTATCTTGTTCTCCGGGTGAGATCAAGACATATACTCATCTATTTCAGGAATTCCGTGATGTGTTTGCATGGCCTTATGAAGAAATGCCTGGCATCGATCCTAGAATTATGGTGCATGAAATACCAACGTATCCGCACACGAAGCCTATTCACCAACAGCTTCACCTGGTGCACCCTAGGAAGGTTGCTGCTATTAAGGGTGAAGTCGAAGATCTTCTCAAATCGGGGTTCATTTATCCCATCCCCCTTACAGACTGGGTGTCCAATATTGTCTCGAGACTAAAAAATAAGGCACGTTTCGCATTTACGTGGATTATTGAGATCTTAATCTTGCCTGTCCTAAAGACAACTCTCCTACTCCCTTCATTTATCAAATCATTGATGAATGTGCCGGGAGCGAGATCTTTTCCTTTATGAATGGTTTTTCTGGTTATAACTAGATTAATATTGCATCGGCCACTAAGAAAAGACAAACTTTATCTGCCCATGGGGTACGTTCACATACAAGAAGCTACCTTTCGGCCTCAAAAATGCTGGAGCCACATTTCAATAGTTAATTTACTGTGCGTTTCATGATAATTACAACATTCTCCAGCCTTACTTAGATGACCTTCCTGCCCATTCTCGTAAGTGCCAAGATCACCCAGACCATCTTCGGTAGATTTTTCTATGTTGCAAACACTAAAAAATACCGTTAAATCCACACAAATGTGTTTTCTGCATGGAATCAGGATGACTCCTCAGATTCATAGTTTCCAAGGGTGGTATTCACCTGGATCCGCTAAAAGTCGAGGCCATTGTAAATTTACTCCCCTCCATCTTCATTGCACCAACTCCAGAGCCTACAAGGAAAGACCAACTTTCTCCATCATTTTATAACCAACTATGCCGAGCTAGCCACAAGATTTACCCAATTACTCAAAAAAGGAATGCCGTTTGCATGGGATGAGGTGGCCCAAAAATCTTTTAATGATCTTAAGGTTGTCCCCGTAAATTCTCCTTTGTTTCATCCACCATACTATTATTCTAGATTACTTCCTTTACCTAGCTGCGGCCCCTAGAACCATTGCTATGGTTTTGGTCCAAGATGATGACAAAGGTAGCGAACATGTGATCTACTACCTTAGTTGGAATCTCCTTGACACTGAAATGCATTATGCACATGTTGAGAAGTTGTCTTTGGCTGCCGTTTAGGCTATTCAACACTTTTGGCACTATATCCTTTTACGTACGACTACAATGATTTCTAAATGCAACCTTATGACCTATATTCTGACTCGTCAGTTGCTGGGGGGAAAGTATTCTAAATGGATGGTTATCTTGTAAGAATTCGATTTGGCCTTCACTACAACCAAATCTAAGAAGTCACTTGTTTCTGCTGAATTGATTTGTTCCCTTCCCTTCAAATCTCTCCCTGCTAGTGCAGATGAACAACTTCCAAATGAGAACCTTTTCCTAATTAGCACCCTTGATCCATGGTATGGTGATATCATTGTGTATCTCCAAACCTCCACGTTTCAGTCTGCATTGACCAAAGATGATCATCGGAGGATTCAGCATCATTCTCAACCCTACCATATTTTTGGCAAGACTTTGTACCGTGTCGGTGTCGATTCTATTCTTCGCTAATGCCTCAAAATCGAGGAAGCTGAAATATCTCTCATTGATTTCCACTCTGGGGCATGTGGTGGTCATATATCTGGTTACACTGCAGCTCAGAAAATCCTTCGTGCTAGTTATTTCTGGCGAATAATCTTCAAAGAATTCATTCTTGTTGTCCCTAAGTGCCACGAATGCCAAATTTACCAACACAAGATACACGCCCCACCTTCTCATCTACACCCTATCATTACCATTGGTTCCTTTGCCAAATGGGGCATCAATTATATGAAATGTAACCCTCATTCGGTTAGGGGGCATGGATATATTATCATCGCTGTGGATTATTTCACCAAATGGGCCAAAGTGATGCCTACATATTTTGTAGATGATAAGACAGTGGCTCAATTCCTTTTTAACCATGTTATTTCTAGGTTTAGCGTACCCCAAGCCATTGTCATAGACCATGGATCCCATTTCAAAGATTACATGATGGCAGAACTAACATCTGCATTGGGCTTGCACCACGATGGCTCGACCCCATATTACCCTCAGGCCAACGACCAAGTTGAAGCCGTGAACAAGGTTTTGGTCACCATGCTTCAACGTACTATTGGGATGCACAAGTCAAATCGGCATCTCATGCTCTTTTCAACTCTGTGGGCCTACTAAACTTCAACCAAAGACGCAGTTGGTTTCACACCATTCCAGCTGGTCTATGGTCTAGAAGCAACATTGCCGATCAAATGCGAGATTCCTTCACTCAAGCTAGCTGTTGAACTCCTCCCCAAAACATCACCTCAAGAGGAACACTTCTTATATTTATAATGACTAGACGAGACTCGCTGTCTTACTGGCTTGGTCATTGAAGCACAAAAGAAATGGGTCATATCCCATTTCGATCAGTCAGTCTCCCCTCACGCTTTATCTAAGGGTGATTTGGTCCTGTTATATGACCAAGCTAATGATAAGATGGGGGTAGGCAAGTTCGAACCTATGTGGCATGGGCCCTATATTATAAAACACATTTTGTAGAAAGGAGCCTATGAGCTTATTAATTATGAAGGAAATCCTCTTGATAAGCCCCAAAACGGGCTTTACCTCAAAAAGTACTATGATTAGGTCATATTGCATGGTTACTTGTGTACATTAGTGTGTGATTCATTTTTGTACAGTGTGCTTTTATGTGATAGTTTTCAAACAAATTTCTTGTCTACTATGCTTTTCTTTCTTTGCAGATGTCTACAACTCCTCATGTTGGTTTCGCCGATGGTGCTTTCCGTAGTACCCAGAACCTATCATCCGCGACATGGGCTATCTATGACCCTAGGGGTGAGTTGATTGACCTTCAAGGTATCTGTTTGGGTCGCACAACCAACAACATTGTTGAATACAGTGCGATCATCAAATTGTTGTCAGAAGCCATTTCTCTCGGCATCAGAGAATTGGTTGTCAACCTGGATTCATAGCTTGTCATCCTTCAACTATGGGAAACATTCTGTTAGGAACCCTCAAATATTATGAATGTATCTCCATATCCATCTATTAGAAAGAAATTTTGATTATATTACATATCATCATATTCCTAGACGCATGAATACATTGACAGGTGCATTAGCTAATTACGTGTTGGATAAACATTTACGAAACATGTAAAAGATAAGGAAAACCATCTGTACCATAATAGACAGGAAATACAACACACACACACACACACACACACACACACACACACACACACACATATATATATATATGATGAAAATGTTTGATACATCAGAACCACAAAAAATAACATGTGTGTGTAAAATAACATCAACAACTCATAGGCCTCATACATCCGTGGCATGCAGGCCTCAAAAAATATGTAAGTGCAGGACCTAGGAACTACTTAGAATGGTGGTCATGGTAGCATGTGACAGTTCATGAAACATGACTCAGCAATCGATGGCTCTGATTTGAAACTCCCATTGTGTGCCTCTGGTACTGATGAGGCATGTCTCCTATTCGAGCATACTTCGGGATACCAAGAGTTAACCCCTCGAGGTTCCTCGTGATCTCCTCCTTGTTGTTGCTCCCTTCCTGATAAGGGGCGACAACATCGATAGTGCTAGGTATGCACCTGGCTATTGGGGAAATACTGGCTGGCCACTCTGGTCCAACATCTGCATAAACAAGAGAAATGTTGTAAGCACACATATACCAAAAACAATTAAAAAATCTCAAAATTAAAAGTTTTATTTTTTACCTTCATCATCAAAGTCCTCTCCATCAGGTAATGGAATATCTGGATCTCCATGGAAATCAGTGTCATTGTATGACCAGTCCTCCACAACGATCTTTTATCATTGTAGCCATGAGAAGAATGCAGGTCGGTATGACATATGCTGACCCCTAGTGATCTTGGGCATCAAATGACTCGAATGCGCCATTCATGGATCGCATGGTGTAGAAGGATCAAGCTCAGTCAACTGATACTGGAACAATGGCACTTGTTCCAGGAAAAAGGTCACAAGTACTGATCCAAAGCCAAATTGCTTTAGATTCCCCACCTTGGCCTTGGACAACTAGCACTTGATGTTCATCTTCATGGCCTCTACCCAATTGAAGATCGTAGTAGCTGTGAAGTCAATAGCATAAAGGAACTTTGCTTTGTTAGTCTCATGTTCAGCTTGGGACCTTGCCACTCTATTGATAGTCAATAGAAGCATGCTCAATGTCAAATCCCACACACTGAAAATCTTTATCTTACCACTCTTGAATTTCAGGGCCTCAGGGCAGTGTTTGGCAAGCAGGGAAGATATGCTTGTCCTGACCGGATGTGACCCATACAAGCTCACTAGCTCACCTCTGCGAGGCAATCTAGTGATGAACTAGATATATGAAGTTGTCAACTGTAGCTCCTGGTGCCCAATGACAAAAATCTCGTGATTAATATCCCAAAGGCTTACCATGTATTGAAGCAACTCGAGCTGGGCCAACATCCCTAGTGTAAGGAAGAATTTGAGGAGCCCACAAGCCCTCAAAGCCTCCAGGAAATTTTTATCATTCATTTCCTGGGTGTCAACATCTTCATGTTCCCTTCCCTTCCAATCCACCATTTTTGGCAATTTCTCTCCTGCAAAAGCCATTAATTTGACTTAATAATCATCCTTGGCACATAAAATTCAAGTTCAAATGGTGAGTTTTTGAGGAAAAATGATTTTTCCCTATCCACAGCACCAACACACCTATTTTAAAAACATTTGCGCCGAACGACATGGATGGTTGTGCAAATCACCCTCGAGTGGCACAATCCCGTGCCCAGAAATCGTGCTGACCGAGGGTGAAATGTTTTCTCAAAACCTCCTTAAAAATCCAAAAAATGTCTAAAAACAGAAATGAATGACATGAAAATGGAGCTTAGGTCTTTGGCTATTACCTAGAATTGACGAATCGTCGATTGACCTCCCAGATCTCCTGTAATCTACTTTGGAACAACTAGGGAAAACGAGGGTTAAAAGTCTTCACTGCAAAGGTAAAATCGTAAATGGTAAAAAAATATTTACTTTTCCCTTTTTTACTCAATTTTTTCATGAAAATATCAGGTTTTGAAAATGTTTTCTTTACCTATTTGACCTCAAGGACTTGATAATACACTTTCCATTACTTGTGTAGCAATAGGTGATGAATGTTCAAGGATGATGACGAGTCACATTTCAACTCTTTTCTCGACTCGTTTAAACTGGTATGAAAATGTTGCCGAGTATTTTGTCCCTTTTTGACTCATTAAAGAGAATACAAACAGAGAGTCCGCTTTCAGCTCTTTTCTGACCCTTTAAAAGCGAAAATATGGTCAAACCCTTGTTGTTTCAAACTTGTTAACGGATGTGAAAAATCATGCGACCAATATAAATTTACCCCTTTTTTCGGGCTGGGATGCACTATTTACGAAAAAGGTACTCCTTGACTGAAATGGTCAAGCGGTTATCTGAAGTATTATTTTCTACCTTTTCGGGTTTGAGAGACACAAATGTATGAAAAGGGACCATGTGGAGTTTTTTTTTACGTGTCTTTTTCAAACTCTCTAAACATGAAAAAGATACCGAGTTACACCTTTGTTAGACTCGCTAAATTATTAAACAACATCAGATTCGTCACCATGATGAACAAGAGCTTCTCCTTCCTAGGGCTTGTTAAACTTACTAGGTCAGATTCATCCGAAGGATGAACTTACAGTGCAAGCATATGATATCCACTTCAATCTTACGATAAAAAGATAATTGGGGTACTCACTAGAAATGGTGGGGGAAAATTTGGAAATCTATCAGTCGTGTCGGCAGCTCACTCTTGAACATGACACTCTTTGCTTCCTATCGGGTTGGGACATCCTCCTAGAGCAAGCAAGCAAGGACATCATCAAGCAGGATAAACGACCAAGAGGTAGGCCCTCTTGATTGATTCTAACCTAAGGAAATCTTCCATAGAATGTATCTGTTATGGCTAGACCCATTATTGAGCTAGAGGAATTCGTTCATGTTTGCACTTATAATTCTACTTCACCACACTCTTCACCTACTCTATGAATGTTACATCCAATCTTGACACTTGACTTCCACTTGACATGACGCAACATTAACATACATGTACCCATGAGAATAATGGCTTGGACAAGCCAAACTAGACATCATTCAAACTTAGACAACCATAGAAGTACAATTGCTCGACATCCTCATAATGATCAACACTGACATATTGATGCCAAGATTGGTAGCCCTTGAGAGTGTCCGTGTGTTCTGCTGTGACATCCGTTTGAAAACTAAACCTTTCCTCCATAGCATTTGGGTACACTACTCAGGTGCCTTTGTCTAACACGTCTGTGAGCATGTGCATCATTGTCTTCAATGTGGCCCGACCAGCAATGTACTTCCGCATGATGTCTGCACTGATAGGAAAGTGTAGGCTGGTGGCAGTGGGCATCAGCTTGTCGAAGTATGAATCAAGCTCTTGTCAGACCTTCTTCTTGGTCTTTACATGGGTGAGAGTCCCAAGTGATGGGATCACATGAGTGTGCACTATAACCTCCATGATTTTGAATACTCATGCATGGGAATCTCGTATGCTAATGATGAGTTGCGGTAGGTCTTCATAGTTCTGGATCTAACTCTGGATACGTGCTTGTAGCTCGACCACATTGGCCTTCATCATATTTGGCAAGTGAAGCGAGGCTCCCTTATACTTCATCATCCATTCTTTCATGTTATCAACAATAGTATGTATGTTCTTCAAGATGCATGTTCTTCTTGCACATTGTTCTTGCCATTCGTGGAGATGAAAGACTACTTGATGCATGATACCAAACATGGAGTACAAGGCTCTCATAACCGTGTGCAAGGAAAATACATCATCTAGTATTGCCTTCTTCAGTTCAGTTCAGGTGGACATTATCACCAAGTCTCCTCCCTGCTTGGCCACCTGTAGTTCCTTCGCCATTTGCTCATTCTTAGCTACGAGAAAATGAACACTTGAGCTAGTGGCTTCGGCATACACTTTAGTTGCATTGACCAAAGAATCTGGATGCTTTTGCACATCAGTCATGATCACTTGCTATTCAAATTGCACAGGGGATGTTTGGTACTCCAGAGTCATTACTCTCTAAGACTACACAATTTTGTGATGAGATTCGTCAAAGGATAGGTTGTACATCTTTGCTTCCGATTGAACACCAAGGATCTCAGTGCCTCCTTGGTCATTCGAGAGTTTCTCATCATCGGGACGCAATGAAGTGGGTGAGTCAACTTCTTTGTGGTGAGGCATGAGGTCAGTATCCTGTTCCAACTCCTGCTTCTGCATGTCTGCATCCTACCATTCAAACACATGTTTTATCTCATGAGGAAAGTCTTGCCCCTACGATGGTTCACCTTGTTCTCTTGATGCCAGCTGTTCAAATGAATCAACTACTTATATGGGCACTACTTCATGTATCTGCACGTGATGCACCCCCTACTGAATCTATTGCTGCTGCGCTTCCTTCTCCTGTTGGCACAACTCTTGTTCTTTCCAAAGTTGCTCCCTCAGCTCATGCAACTCCTTCTCTACTTCTTTCATTCTCTTCTTATCCCTCTGCCTTTGCGCAATTTGCTTGTCATGCTATTGTCTCTTCACCTGAATAGCCATAGTTTCTTGTTCTAGAAGTGGATTTGCTCCAAAATTTAAACTTTTATCTTCCTCCATGCAGTCGACAATATTCCTCTTCCCTTTGTCACGCACATGTATGCTTGGCTATACTGCCTCTACTGTTGCGGCTACTTTTGCTATTGTTGGTGCTCTTAGTGATGCTACTTCATGCTTCTTTAGTGTCATTCCACTTGTAGTTCTTGGTTCCAATTAGAGATTTCTTGGATCTCTTACTCATCCCTGGGCGAATTCAGAGAGGCAAGTGTCATAGGGGAAGTTTTTAGAAGATTCCATGAGCATCCACTTAGCAAACTGTCTCAGACATTTTTCCATTCTCGCTCATCGTACCCCACAAAAGGCTTCTTTAGTATGCATCACACCTAGCTAGTGTAGGAGTCAGTATGCATCGCACCCTAATTGTGGAGCAATCAGTATGGTCTAGTTTTGGGCAGTTCTGAGTGGTTTTTCAGGTGGAACTTCCAGGGAATGATGTAATCAGTTGACTATGATCCTTCAGGGTATGAAACAACACTTTTAGGGGTTAAAGAGCCCTTGGTTTATTGACATATAATATTGGGGTTGTAGTGCCCAAATATGTCTATAACAAACCTACAACAGATCTGCTATAATATCCTTTGTTTTCTCTCACAGTCTCACCTCTCTATTTCTCACTCTGAGAATACACATCTATTGCACATCCTTAATACAATACCCTCATAAAAGAGAGGGGTTTCCTTGTAGGGCAAAAAACCCTAAACTAAACATAATTTCTACTGTTAGATCATCTACCAAATGAACGGCCCAGATTGACTAGAAATTACTATACTTTTATAAGGCAATTTTACATATGTTTTTAGCTTAAGTTACCCCTTGCACCCCCCCGTGTGGAGGGGTGTACAATCTTCCTGGGGTATACATCTGGTTGAAACCTTTGAATACAGAAGATAATCAGGCTCCACAACCAACACCAAGACTCAGGAAGAAATGGATTATATGTCTAAAGTTCCATATGCATCAACAATTGGAAGCTTAATGTATGTAATGGTCTCCACAAGGCCTGATATTGCACTTGCAGTGGGAGTTGTAAGTAGGTACATGAACAATCCAGGAAAAGAACATTGGATGGAAGTGAAGTGAATTCTCATGTATTTGAGAGGTACCACAAATCAAGCATTATGCTCTGGTCGTTCAAACATTTCTCTACAAGTATATGTTGATACAGATATGGTAGGCGATAGCGATAACAGGAGGAGCACAACAAGGTATGTGTTTACTGTCAGTGGAACAACTATTAGTTGCGTTTCAAAACTGCAAAGTGTTGTTGCACTCTCAACAATGGAAGCAGAGTATGTTGCTGCTACAGAGGCTAGTAAAGAAATGATTTGGTTACAAAGGTTTCTCGATGAATTGGGTAAGAATCAGGAGTTGGGCAGGTTATACAATAATAGCCAGAGCACCATACATCTTGCAAAGAAATCTGCATTTCATTATAATACAAAACATATATAGCTCAAGTATCGTTTCGTACGGTCAGCGTTGGAAGATGGACTGTTGAAGTTGGAAAAGATACACACTAGCCAGAATACTGCAGATATGTTAAAAAAAGTTGTAACCATGGAGAAACTAAGATTCTACTCAGTTTCAATTAGTCTTCAAGTATGATGAAGAATATGAGAAACAACCAAGTCCAAAGTGGAGTCATTGTCCAGTAAATGAAGAAGTGGTGGAGTTGCTATAATCAGTCTCCAAGTGGGAGATTGTTGGGTGGGAAGCCTAATTATCTTCTTTATTCAACGGTATCACTGCATTGGACCCCAGTTTATAATGTGGTGGCAACGCTGCCCATAATATTTATGCTGTAGGGGGGGTCTAGGGTGGGCTGGTTGTGACCTTTGGGAGCCCCCCCCCTGCTAGCAGCACCCCTGAAGCTAAATATAGATGTAAAATTGCCTTGTAAAATGTTTTAATTTCATAGCCAATCTGATTCGTTCATTAGGCAGAGATATCACGGTAGAACTTATGTTTAATTGAGGGTTTTTTCCCTGGAAGGAAACCCCTCGCTATATATGAGGGAATTGTATTGCATTTATGTAGATCTGTATTCTGAGTGAGAAAGAGAGAGGATATTTTCTGAAAGCGAAGAGGGAATTATAGTGGATTTGTTGTAGGTTGCATCTCTTCAGTTTATTAGATAATATAAAAGGAAGGACTCATTGTTTCTCCATGGACGTGGCCCAAATTGGGTGAACGATGTATATCTATGTCTCTCTTATTTTATGTGTTTGTATTTCTGCAATGTATTTTATGCATTCCATTTCTCTGTAATATATAATTTTCCAACAACTAGTATCAGAGTCGAAGGTCTATTTGGATAATAAACTCGTAGGAGAGAAGAGTTCCTGGTTTGAGTGGGAGAAATGGCAGAAGATGGTAGGTTTAGGGTTGAAAAATTTAATAGCCAAAACTGCCAGTTGTGGAAGATGCAGATGGAAGATTATTTGTACCAGAAAGATCTGTACCAACCATTGAGCGGACAGGCAAAGAAGCTTACGAGTATGACATACACAAAATGGGATTTTCTTGACAGAAAGGCACTTGGAACAATGCGGTTGTGCCTAGCGGCGTCGATAGCCTTTAATATTTCAAAGGAAACGACAATAGAGGGTTTAATGTCAACATTGGCCAAACTATATGAAACACCCTCGGCCTCAAATAAGGTATTCCTTATGAAGCATTTATTTAATATGAAGATGTCAGAATGTGGATCTGTTGTTGATCATTTAAATGAATTTAGTACAGTTACCAATCAATTAAGTTCTATAGGGGTAACTTTTGATGATGAAGTTAGGGCTTCGTTATTTCTATGCTCATTGCCAAAAAGTTGGAATGGTTTAGTTATGGCCATTATTAACTTTGTCTCTGTATCTAGTACTTTAAAGTTTGATGATGTTGTCAGTGCAATCCTTAGCGAGGAAATGTGATGGAAAAGCTCTGGTGAGACATCAAGTAATTCTTTGACTGTAGAGACTAGGGGAAGAAAAATGGAAAGAGGAAAGAGCCCAGGATATGCAGTAAGTCAAGTGTGAAAATTCTATCATTGCAGCAATTGATTTACTTTTCCTACTTATTTCATCATAATTTATTAATGAAATTACTTCAACAAAAATTAAAATAAATATTGCTGCATATATCACATCATAATACAGAAACAAAAATATGCACACATTGACATAGTTATTTTGAACTAATGTCCTCGGAAAAACCTAATGTGGGAAAACACGTGCAGCAAGGGAGGATTTTATTATTCGGAAATTTCTTGTACAACAGGGTGCCAAACAGGCTTACCCATAGATAAAAAAACTTCCAACATTTGCCTAAACCCAGTATAGGCCCTACTGACCTTTGCTATAGCATGAAACCCTCTACGTCATCCTAAAATCCTCTATGTCAACCTACTGAAGCTTCACACAACCTCTTTGGGCTTCTGTGTCACTCCTACAACCTTTGCATGGATGGCGCATGCCCTTCTGGCTTTGCGCAATCTCTATTGCATCTGTGTGGCTTCTTGTGGCTCTGAGTCTCCCTCTTTTACATTGATCTCCCATCTCTCTATTCCATACTTGTTGCCTCCTGACTGCTCTCCAGACCACTGGTTCAATTTCTTAGTAATCCCTACTCCAGAAATTGAATTAACTGGTCTCCCTCAGTGTGTTGTCTAAGTTCCCCTCAATCCTACTCTTATACTTTTTATGATGACATCTCAACAGCTGAGATTAAGTCCCTAATCAACAACTAAGATTAGTTCTGGCTTAATCCATGACTTTTGGACCATTCTAACACAGTTTCATATTAATACACATTAATATTTTATTTTCCCTAAGTTTAGACTTAGGGACTCCATTAAAGCTATTAATTATTTTAATATCTCCTAATTTTTTTAGAAGCTACCCAAACCCTTTCTCAGTATTGGAGATCTCATGTGCTCCAACCTCTCCACCAAATTTCGTGGCTAGAGCACATCCAATGCTACCCCAAATCAACTTCAAGGAAATGTAGATCCAAGTCCAAATTGGGGATAATGTATGGGAAATGTGGGAAGAAAGGACACCTGAAGAAAGAGTACAAGTCTCGGAAGGGAAAAGAAGGAGACGTGCAGTAAGAAAAGAAACATGAAGCAAATGTGATAGGTGATGTGTTGCAAGATGCTTTGATTCTTTCATTATAAAATATTATTGATGCCTAGGTGGTAGATTCAGGGGCCGCATTCCATGCCACACCTAATAGGAAACATTTTCATGATTATGTTCAAGGA
This sequence comes from Pinus taeda, assembly GCA_000404065.3. Lineage (NCBI taxonomy): Eukaryota > Viridiplantae > Streptophyta > Pinopsida > Pinales > Pinaceae > Pinus > Pinus taeda. The sequence goes on along the minus strand of APFE030456781.1, from coordinate 120,666 downwards.
GATTTTGGACAGGTTCGATTGGGTGATGATAAACCATGTAAAATCATTGGAATGGGTATAGTTTTCATAAAACAACAAAATGGAAATCAAAGGCTATTGAAGGAGGTAAGGCATATTCCAGATTTGAAGAAAAATATAATTTCAACAAGGGAGTTGGGAGGGGAAGGCTGTATAACTAATTTTACAGATAAAACTTGGAAGGTCACTAAAGGAGCCCTGGTAATAGAAAAATGAGAAAAGGTTGGTGCATTATATTTATGCAATGGTATTTCTAATTTTGTTAATGCTCTAACCTTTACAAGAGCAGATATGCCATTATGGCATCATAGGCTTGGGCACATGAGTGAGAAGGAGATGCAGATTTTTCACTCAAGAAATTTGTTGGCAGGTTTCAAGCATGTTGATTTAAAATTATGTGAGAATTGTGTTTATGTAAAATAGAAGAGAGTCAGATTCCTCAGAGTTGGGAAACAAAAGAAAAGTGAAAAATTAGAGCTTGTGCATACAAATGTATGGGGAACTACTCAAGTATCATCTCTCGATGGCTATCGTTATTATGTTACTTTTATTGATCATGCAACCAAAAAGACCTGGATTTATTGTATTCGAAATAAATCTGATGTATTTGATACTTTCAAGAAATTGAAAGCTTTGGTTGAAAATGAGACAGGAAAAAGGTTGAAGTGTCTCATATCAAAAAATGGAGGTCAATATTGCAGCATAGAGTTTGATATGTGTTGTTCAGAGAATGGTATTCGTAGAGAGAAGACAGTTCCAAGAACACCACAAGAAAATGGTGTGTCAAAAAAGATGAACAAGATAATCATGGAGCATGCAAGGTGCATGAGATTGCATGCAGGATTGCCTTTACAATTTTGGGCAGATGCTGTAGATACTATTGTTTATCTAATAAACAGAGGGCCTTCAAGTTCCTTGGATGGTGGTATTCCAGAGGAGGCATGGATAGGTAAAAAGGTAAATTACTCCTTTTTAGAAACTTTTGGTTGTGAATCCTTTGTCCACATTAATAAATAAAATAGAGCAAATCTTGAGGTAAAATCAAAGAAATGTACCTTTATTGGATATAGTGTTAATGATTTTGGTTATCGCTTTTATGATTATGAGAAACACAAAATCATTAGGAGCAGAGATGTCATATTCAATGAAAAGGTTTTGCATAAGGATCAACTTTAGGAAAAGAAACAGGAAAAAGAAAACAGATAATACACAATTCTTGACGAGATCACAAAAAAAGTGATGGTGCCTGAAAGTCATAATGATCAACATCCAGAACAACAACCACAATAGCAACAAGCACCTCAAACACCTGAAAGTGGTGTTAAAATATCTACCAAGATAGGTATACCCCCTGAACAATACTCTCCTTCATTATATTATGTATTATTGACTGATTCTAGTGAACTAAAATGTTATGAAGAAGCATTGCAGGCAAAAACCAGGAAGAAGTGGGAGCAAGCCATGAAAGAAGAGATGGACTCCTTAGCACATAACCAGACTTTGGACTTAGTCAGGTTTCCTGCAGGTAAAACAACATTTCAAAATAAATGGGTTTACAAGTTTAAGAAAGAAGATGGAGGTCGAAAAAGGTATAAAGCTAGACTTGTGGTGAAGGGGTTTGTACATAAAAAGGGTATAGAATTTGATGAGATATTTTTCCCTGTTGTTAAAATGACTTCAATCAGAACTATTCTAAGTCTAGTAGTAGCTAAAGATTTGCATCTTGAGCAGTTAGATGTAAAGACAAGGTTTTTCCATGGTGATTTGGAGGAAGAAATATATATGCAGCAGCCACAAGGATATGAGGTAAAAAGGAGAAACTAGTGTGCAGGTTGAAGAAGAGCTTGTGTGGTTTAAAAGAGGCTCCAAGGCAATGGTATCTAAAATTTGATAGGTTTATGTATGAAAAAGGTTATACTAGATGTCACTCTGATCATTATGTTTATCTCAAATGGAAAAATGATGGTATCTATATTATATTGTTATTATATGTAGATGACATGCATATTGCAGGTTCTAACATCCAGGAAATAAATGTGCTCAAAATAAAATTGGAAAACTCATTTGCAATGAAGGATTGGGGTGCTACAAAACAAATCCTTGGTATGAGAATAACTAGAGACAGGAAGAATCACAAATTAACATTGTCTCAAAGTGAGTATGTACAAAAGGTGTTGAAAAGGTTTAATATGCAGAATGCAAAGCCAGTTAGTATACCTTTGGCTAGCCATTTCAAACCAAGTAAGGAAATGTGTCCCAAGACTCAGGAAGAAATATATTATATGTCCAAAATTCCATATGCATTAGCAATTGGAAGCTTAATGTATGCAATGGTCTACAGAAGGCCTGATATTGCACATGCAATGGGAGTTGTAAGCAGGGACATGAACAATCCAACAAAACAGTATTGGATGGTAGTGAAGTGGATTCTTAGGTGTTTGAGAGGTACCACAAATCAAGCATTGTGCTTTGGTGGTTCAAACATTTCTCTACAGGTATATGTTGATGTAGATATGGCAGGTGATAGATATAATAGGAGGCGCACAATAGGGTATGTGTTTACTGTAGGTGGAACAACTATCAGTTGGGTTTGAAAACTGCAAAGTGTTGTTGCACTCTCAAAAATGGAAGCAAAGTATGTTGCTACTACAGAGGCTAGTAAAGAAATTATTTGGTTACGAAGGTTTCTGGATGAATTGGGTAAGAAGCAGGAGTTGGGCAGGTTATACAGTGACAGCCAGAGCGCCATACATCTTAAAAAGAACTTTGTATTTCATTCCAAGACAAAACATATACAGCTCAAGTATCATTTCATACGTTCAGCATTGGAAGATGGATAGTTGAAGCTGGAAAAGATACACACTAGCCAAAATTTTGTAGATATGTTAACAAAAGTTGTAACCAGGGAGACTAAGATTCTGCTCAGTTTCAATTGGTCTTGGAGTATGATGGAGAAGATGAGAAACAACTAGGTCCAAATTTGAGTCATTATTCAGCAAATGAAGAAGTGGTGGAGTTGCTATAATCAGTCTCCATCTGGGTGACTGTTAGGTGTGGAGCCTGATTATCTTCTTTATTTAGAGATATGACTACATTAGACCCCAGTTCATAATGTGGAGGCAACACCGCCCATAATATTTACACTACAATGAGGGGTCTGGGGGGGCAGTTGTGACCTTTTGGAGCCCCCCCCCTATCAAGGCGATGGGGGCAGCACCCCCGAAGCTAAAAATAGATGTAAAATTACCTTGTAAAATTTTGTAATTTCATAGTCAATCTGAGCTGTTCATTAGGCGAAGATCTGAAGGTAGACGATATGTTTAATTTAGGGTTTTTTTTCCCTATAAGGAAAGCTCTCGCTATATATGAGGGAATTTTATTTCGTCTATGTAGATCTATATTCAGAGTGAGAAAGAGAGAGGAGATTATGTGAGATCGAAGAGGGAATTACAGTGGATTTGTTGTAGGTTGTATCTCTTTAGGTTGCTAGATAATATAAAAGGAAGAATTGGTTGTTTCTCAGTGGACATAGCCCAAATTGGGTGAACCATGTATATCTTTGTCTCTCTTGTTTTATGTGTTTTATGTGTTTGTATTTCTGCAATATATTTTATGTGTTCCATTACTCTATAATATATAATTTTCTAACATGATTTTTGATAGAGGCAGTATGGTGTTGACTTTATAGTCATTTTTCACAAAATTTCACAAGGAGCCTAGTGGTGTGCTCATAATCTTCATCCAAGAAGTGGATTTTTCGGTCATCTTCAGGATGATTATTTTATAGAATCTTCAAGATTCCCAAAGGTCTAGAATTTGACGGTGTCTGGAAGGGGAAAGTTTATAGTCGTTTGACATGATTTCACTCCACGAATTTAGCAGTGGTATTGGTTTCAATAGCTGAGCTTTGCAATTTTCGTCCATCTTTGAGAGTGGAGGTATATGATACAGTTATGTCATGTTTTCTTTTGATTTACTAAGATAATTATTTTTTTGTTGAGATCCTTGTTTACCATTATGTTGAGGGATACTTGTATGCCACATATTGTGAGAATTTGTTAGCTTGTCATGTTGAAGGAAGGCCCCTTTTGAGTGAGAGTTCCTATAGGGACAATGTCTCATGGAAATACATGCCACTCTTGTTGAGGGAATTTGTCGATATGAGTGAGAGTTCTTGAGAATGTCTCATGGAGAGATATGCCACTCTTGTTGAGGGAATGTTCCCATATGAGTGAGAGTTCTTGAGAACATCTCATGGAGAGACATGCCACTCTAGTTTAGGGTATTCATCCTTGTAATGAAAATTAACATACCATATACACCATCATCATTTTTAGCATTCAATGAAGTGACCTCCCCACTCTTGACACCAGGGCCCGGAGATGTCCCACACTCAATGTGTTATATGTTCTTGCTTTGATGATCATCATTATGTTTCATTTGCTCTACAGTATGCACATGTGGCTTTTCATGCTCTTTTTTATGCAATTCTGCTAACATCACAGAAGTAAAAGATCTTGGATAATTTTGTCAGCTAAAGAGATATGGATCACTCACAATTTATTTTATGGAAAGTTTAGCCAACTCACTAGCTGAATTGGTGGATTTAACCACCACAAAATGAGATACCTTTCTCAACTTGTCAATCACCACCATAATTGCATCATGTTTCCTCCCACACTCTATTATTATTAATCGTCTTGTTGTTCTAAGATGGGATATATGCAATTTTAGTTCTTTATTGTTTTCTACTTCAATACTAGCTACTATGTAGCACTTGTTAATTTATATAAACTAAATTGAAGAGAAAAAAGTGTAATATGTTGTGTTTATCCTTGGTACATTCATCTTATCCAAAAATTAATTGATAACAATTATTGAATGCTCGAACAAATTCATAAATCTAACAATGAAACACATTTGAATCCCATGAAGAGAAGGGAAGTAATTAATGGACTAGATAACCTTGGAGAAAAATAGAGATAGGTGCATAGATAATTTTGGATGAAACATTAGCCCAAACATCATCATTTGTTACAAAAGTTAAGAGTTTATTGAAATGTGTTTGTGCACATTTTATTTCATCTTTAGCTTATGGGACAAAATAAGGAGGAGAAATTGAGAGAGTGATTTCTTCATTTAAGAAAAAGGAGGAGAAATTACAATGTCTAGTAACGGTTCAACATGGTTGATATTTCAAAGCAAACGAAATAATAAACTAAAGGAAATAATACTAAAAACCAAATGGATTATAAACCCTAGGGAATAACATTCAATCGAATGCAACAATATAAACCCAAGGTATATAAACCATAAGTAAACATGGTTTTCCATGCTTGACCATGGTTAATTTTCCTATTAAGACAATCTTTGTCACAATGCGACATTGGAGCATGTGTGGTGATGGTTCAACCCTTATATTAATAAAACCATGGGATTAATTTTATAAACCTAAGGAAAAAATAAACCCACACAATAAATACCAAAACCGCAAGGCATTATGAACCTTAGGAAATAACATTGAACCCAATGCATTAATATTATAAAAACGAGGTATATAAGCCCTAAAATAAATATTTAAAACCATAAAATAATGAGACATCCATGTTTATTTTAGGGTTTTTAATATTTCATGGTCTCAAATGTTGTCACAATGTGACGTTGGACCATGGTTGATTTCATATTGAGACAACATTTGTCACAATGCAACGCTGGACCATGGTTGACCATGATTGACCATGGTTCAACATGATAGAATTTATCAAAAATTATTGAGCATGGGTGATCATGGCTGACCATGATTGGCCATGGTTGACCATGGTTGACCATGGTTGACCATGGTTGACCATGATTGATACTATGAACCCAAGGGAATAATAAAACCAAGGGATCAATACTAAAAACCCAAGGGATTATAAATGCAAGGGAACAATATTAAACCCAAGGGAATAATATTAAACCCTAGGAATAAACCTAAGCGAATAATAAACCCAAAGGATTAATACTAAAACCTTAAGGTATTATGAACCCAAGCAAATAATATTAAATTGAAAGGATTAATATTTTAAACCCAAGGTATGTATTTATTATAAACCCAAGGAATTATTAATATTATAAACCCAAGGGACTAATAAACCCAAGGGTTTAATATTATAAACCGAAGGAATTAGTAAAAGCAAGGGATAAATATTATAAACCTAAGGGATCAACAAAACCAAGGGATTAGTATTAAAAACACAAGGGATTAATAAACCCTAGGAATTAATATTTTAAACTCAAGGAATTGATAATCCCACATGATTATAATATTATAAACCCAAGGGATTAATAAACCCTAGGGATCGTTAATGTTATAAACCCAACGGATTAGTAAACTAAAGGGATAAACATTATAAACCTAAGGGATTAATATTTAACACTATAAATAATAATAAATCCTTCATATTAGAGTTTAATAAACCATAAGAATTATTAATATTATAAACCCAATGGATTAATATTACCAGCCCAAAGAATTAGAAGACTCAAGGGATTAATATTAAACCCAAAGGTTTAATATTATAAACCCAATGAATTAGTAAACTCAAGGGACTAATATTATAAACCCAAGTGATCAATAGACCCAATGGATCAAAATTAAAAGCACAAGGGATTAATAAACCCTTGGAATTGATTAAACCCAATGGATTAATAAATGCACAAGATTATTAATATTATAAACCAAAGGGATTAATAAACCCATGATATTATTAATAAACCATAATATTGAAAATATAAATCCTATGGATTAAACCATAGGGTCTAAACCCTAAAACCATACAGCTTAAACCCTTCGAATTATGAATATTATAAACACAAGGCATCAATAAACCCAAGGGATTACTAATATTGTAAACCCAAACGATTAATAAACCCAAGCGATTAATAAACCCTGGGAATCAATAAACCCAACAAACTTGATATTAAAAATCCAACGAATTAATAAACCCACGATATTAATATTTTTAACTCAAGGTATTAAGAAACCCAAAGGATTAAATTTCAAACCCAACGAATTATTAATATTATAAACTAAAGTGACTAATAAACCCAAAGATTTAATATTATAAACCCAATGAATTAGTAAAGTCAAGAGATAAATATTATAAACCTAAAGGATCAACAAACCCAAGAATCAATATTAAAAACACATGGGATAAATAAACCCTAGGAATTGACACTTTAAACCTAAGGGATTACTAAACCCATGAGATTATTGGTATTATAAACCCAACGGATTGGTAAACCCAAGGGATAAATATTATAAACCTAATGGATCAACAAACCCAAGGGATCAATATTAAAAAACCAAGGGATTAATAAACCCTATGAATCAATATTTTAAACTCACGGGATTAATAAACCCAAGGGAATATTAATATTATAAACCTAAGGGATTAAATTATAAACCCAAGGAATAATTAATATTATAAACCAAAGGGACTAATAAACCCAAGGGTTGAATATTATAAACCCAAGGAATTAGTCAACCTAACGGATAAATATTATAAACTTAAGGGATCAACAAACCAAAGGGATCAATATTTTTTAAGGGTGGTTCACGGACATTGAGTGGCCGCTACATCCACAGAAAAATCCAAGTAGATCAACCCAAAGGGATCTACCTACCGGCCAAACTAGCAAGGCCTAATCCTAAGGGTGTCAAGGAAATTTGACCACGTGACCTCCTCATAGGTGAGGTGCTTAGCAACAGGAGCTCGATCAAATCAACTATCTCTTCGAGCTAGCCAATGGATCAGTATTAAAAACACAAGGGATTAATAAACCCTAGGAATTAATATTTTAAACCCAAGGGATTGATAAACCCACATGATTATTAATATTATTAGCCCAAGGGACTAATAAAACCTAGGGATTGTTAATATTATAAACCCATCAAACTAATAAACTGACGAGATGAACATTATAAACCTAAGGCATTAATATTAAACTCTAAGGCTATTATTAAACCCTTAATATTAGGGTTTAATAAGCCCAAGGAATTATTAATGTTATAAACCCAAGGGATTAATATTACCAAGCCAAAACTCGGATGTGGGTGTTAACCATAACATTAATGGCGATTAGATGGATGGGCAGCGGGAGGACTGGCCACATGGTCGCCTGCGTCCCCTCCCAAGCCAGACTGAGAGGAATTCATGGCGCCATGTACGTGATATTAATTGGGTGCTCCAATCAAGATTTCTCCATCAAGCTCATGGCAATGGCCTCCACAAACCATAGTGCAATTCTTCCTCCTTTGCTCCATAGCATTTGCCCTCCTTAGGCACCAGAGCCTTGCTCTCGCACAGTCACTGGAAGCCACTGCTGGTTGCTTAACTGTGTGGACATTGGAAATGGGTATCATTTCTCCCACACCAGGCACTGCAATGTGATTCCAACTCAGAATTCCTCAGCTCGCTCTCTGCATAGCCATTCCACCAATCTCCCCACTGGTATCTCTGCGTCGAATTCTGCCATGGCTCACATCTGCCACCGAATGCATAGCAAAAGAGGGGGCAATCATGGTGGAGGCATCCGACCTCCTGCTATGCGCAAACCTAAATCTGCCTCCCACTTCTCTTCTCCTCACATTTCAAATCCTCATAGCACCTTCTCTGGCTGGTATCTTGATACCCGCAGTGGCAGAGGATGGGCTCAGCTCCAAGGTGCCTGCAGGAGGGGCACAGCTATTCATACGGCCAATTTTCCCCTCCCCCCTCATCCCGCTCCTCACACGACTCAATTTTGATTCCACAGCACCCTTCATAGGCTTGTTATCACCGCCACGGTCACCATCACCTTCTCTGAGGAAAACGACTCGCAGGAAGCTCCGCCAGAGAACAATGGTGAGTGACAGAGGGCCGCTCAAAGGAACAAGAATGCTCGCAACCCAGGCAAGCAACACCTGATCGAGGACGTTACCACCCCACATGCAAAGGAGTTGGTTGGTAGTCAGTAGGCTACTGAAGGTAGAGCTGGAGACACGCAGGCACCTGGAAGCAAAGCAGGGGACACGTCCAGCCCACATGTAGCAAAAGGCAACTCCACTTGCACTCAACCAGCTCATGGAATTTAGAGAGGCACGTTGGCAAAGGAGGAGGAGTGGTACAAGTACGCATGTCTTATTGAGGAAGAGCCTACCCCAGACAACTTCCAGGATTGACACTTGGCAGCCAAGTGTCGCCCTTGTGCCAGCTGTGGTTTTCTTAGGCTGATTGGATGATTTCTGTTATGACATGTTTTGTTAAAACTTTCCTCTTGGTTGTTTTTGTAATGTTTGGTATTTTTAGTTAAAATTGGTAACCCCTGTGTGGGTTTTTTTTGCTTTCATAGACTGGTTTCCCCATGGATGGGGCAGTCGAGCTTAGGCTGTTATATTTTTTGAAAAATGATGCTCAGCACTGCTAAGACCAGAGCCTCCATGTACTTATTTTTTGTTTCATATCAATAGAATAGTTTTACTTAGAAAAAAAAACATTACCAAGCCAAAGAATTAGAAAACTGAAGGGATTAATCTTATAAACTCAATGGATCAACAAACCCAAGGATAATTAATATTATAAACACAAGGGATAAGTAAACCCAAGGGATTAATATTCTAAATACAAATGATTAATAAACCCAAGGTATTATTAATATTATAAATCGAAGCGACTAATAAACTGAACAATTTAATATTATAAACCCAATGAATTAGTAAACACAAGGGATAAATATTATAAACCTAAATGATCGGCAAAACCAAGGAAGCAATACTAAAAAAACATGGGATTAATAAACCCTAGGAATTAACATTTTAATCCTAAGGGATTAATAAACACATTAGTAAACCCTAGGAATTAATATTATAAAACCAATGGATTAATTAACCAAAGGTATTATTAATATTATAAACTGAAAGGATTAATATAATAAACACATGATATTATAATATTATAAACCCAAGGGATTAATACTATTAAGCCAAGGAACTAGTAAACCCAAGGGATGCATAGTATAAAGTAAAGGCATTATTGAACCTAATGGATTAATAAACCGAGTATTAATATTATAAACCCAAGGGATTAATATTATAAAACCAATGGATTCATAAGTGTTTATTAAAATTATTTGATAAGAGGGATTAATAAACCCAGGGATTTATAAAACCAACCAATTAATATTATACCCTAAGAAATAAACCCAAGCAATCAGTTTTTAATACCTATTTTTTAATTCTTACTCACACTGTTTGAGGATGATTTTTTTCTATCAAATGGATATTTGTCATAACTATGATAACTTCAATGTAAAATTATGCAATCATAGATTCAATACAATTATTAAATAATATAAATGCATCCTCTCTTTCTATCAAGATATTCAGATATGGTCTTTTCCCATGTTTGGATTTAGAATATAAATATGACCTAACACATATCAAATTAAAACAAATATAGGAAAATCCTCACTATATTGAAAGCAAATAAAGAAGAAAATAAAATTAATTGGACAAATATTCTATATAGACTTTATAATATTATCATATGGACGTCATAGTGATATGGACATCAATCGCTGATCTTCTTTCTTCCTAATTGTAACAAATGCACTATTGTTCAACTTAGCATAACGCTGAAAACATAAAGGTATATTAATAAATGGAATATAGGGTTTAAGAAATATTAAACCCAATATTATAAACCCTCATATTAAACTCAATATTATCAATCAATACAACTTCACAAAAAAAAAAAATATAGGATTGGTTAATAGCATTTTACATGTAATTGAACATAAATGTCTTATAAACAACATTCAACATGTCATTATGACATGCTCTATGTTACTAATAGATTGAATTTTGTATCTAAATGGTTCATTCTGAACAAAATAACAATAGCCACTTCAAAAAAAAAAAAAAGTAAATTGAACAACATGAAAAATGATGTAAACAACTTTATCAAGTATTACTATGAATACGATGAATATATTCGTTTCACAAATATATGAAAATCATTTTTATATTAAAAGTAAATACAGAAGAAAAAAAAAGAATTCAAAAAATATTCTATAAATAGTTCAGAGTATTATTAGTTGGATGTCACAGTGAGATGGACGTCAATCACTTCTCTTATTTCTTCCTAGTTGTAACATATGCATTATCTTTCATCTTGGCATAACGTTGAAAAGAGAAAGGTGGTGAATTGTGTAAACCATCTATTTATTTCACTCTATACATGGCTATGAAGGTTAGGCCTTGCTGCTTTTTATTCCCAATATCAATTGATGCCCATTCTCAAGTCAACTCCTGTGGCTTGTGGATTGTAAGAGTTCATGCCATCTTCAAATTAATTTGTTTTCGATTTCCTCTTATCACTGGTGTGATAGGTACAATGTTTGGATTCCTTGAATCAAATGGAACACCAACATACTTATCAAAAAGAAAAGTTGCGAACATTAGAAGTTGAGTTGGCTTAGAGGTAGGCATATAAAATATATCCTTCACATAACCAAGTGCACCATTCACTAATCTATCTTCAACCACAAGTTACATGTCAACATAACACATTGACCAAGGCACAACAAAACTTCATAGTCCAATTAATTATCAACATCACCAATTATTGATGTATGCCTTGAATGCGCAATAGAGTGTGTGATTGGAGCATTTAATAATTTTAACATATGCTTATTATGGAAGGAGACCAAATTAATTGTTGGAAACATGTGAACTGTTGAACTAAATAAATCCATTTCTTTAGGATGCAACCTCATATAAGCCCATGACATAAGAAACTCCCAGTATTCAAGAATGGATTTTTCACTTCTTATGTTATTGAGAACTCTAAGAAAACAAGATTATTTGTCATTATTCACTTGTTGGAGAAATATTGTGTCAAGAGTGACAACAATGTTGAAACTTTTCCACAAGACTTTCCCTGTTGTATTACCTACATACAAATGCCTATCTCTCAGAGGAGGTAGATGACTAAGGTCACCCACAAGAATGATGGGTCTACCACGAAAAGTTCAATTCTTTTTCTCTATAAATTCTTCTCATAATTGAGAATTTATTTGTATGAATAAACTTGATCCTAGAAAGCACATTTTATCAATCAATATATATTGAATATGCCTCATTTCTTCTTCGAATACTGTTAATGGTTACCCCTGTAGTGGTTTCATATTTTTAATTGGAATTTTTAGAGTTGAGTGTGTTGTTTTGCATGTATATTAAAAGCAATTATTCCTGTTGGGGCAAGAAGAATCAAATTACTTTTTCCATTACTTGAAAAATTAGAAAGAGCTTCAAAAATATAATGGATAAGGAAAGACTTCCCAGTGCCTGTAGTGTCCTGAACAATCATAAGAAGAGCTTCACAACTCTCATAGTTAGCAAAGTTCCTTAAATTAATTTCAAAAGCAAGTGGTATTTTTTGCCATGAATCTGGATGCAAATGTTCATTTAAAGGTCACAACATACCCTTGATTGTCCATTTCTTATAAAATTAATAGCTTCTTCTGAAACATCATTAGAAATAGTTTTACTTTGCAAGTCAAAGGATATATTAAAGTCCCTTCGACCAAGTGTGTGAATGTTAGAAACCTTAACATCATTTGGTGGAACCAAGGAAGATAAAAGTTCCATTATTGAAAATTATCTTCAAGATTCATTTCTTCATTAATGAAATCACCATCTTCTTCATCTTCAATATTATCGACAATTGATGGATTTTGATCAACATGCCAAGCTCGATATTGGAAATTCCTCCAATATTCAATAATTATTTCAAGGGAAAGGCCAATATCTAAGGGAATGTTATGAAATTTCTTGTACAAGAGCAATTTTGTCCAACAAAAGGTTTCAAATTCATCTGAATCCTCACTAGGAATAGAATAAAATCATGGCCAAACTCGAAAAATAGCATGAACATCTCTAGGATTCCATGGATGTTGTTTACACTTGTTATCAAATGTTCAAGATATTATTGTTTCTATCAAAGATAGATGTTCAAGGAAGAAATGTATCTTATGATAATTTTGAACAAAAGTATTCTTAGATGAACAATGCAGGCCATCCTTGAGATTTTCCTAAAAGTCTTTATTCCAACATTTAGGAAAAAAATTTCCAACTACAAACAACAAGAGGTAGCTTAAGCAACATATGGCTCATTTCTTGTGTTCCAATGTTGCAATCAACAATCATTTCTGCAAGAAACCTTCTATATGAACACAATGAATAATCCTCACAGCAAACCTAATTTGGAATTATAGTTAACATATGATGATAACTTTTAGAACTTTTTCTTCTTTTGATGCATACTTAGCAATATATTTCAAGGAAACATACCGAGAAAGCACTCGTTGGAAATCAACGTTTGCACGCCACATTGTTAGAAATTCAATGTTATGTACATTCAATCTATCATCATTTTTTGTTGGCTCATATTTATTTCTTCCTTGATCATCCGTAAATAGTCTTGATTCATCACAAAGATCCTATGGAGCATTGTAACATGTGAGAATAGTGCCCTTTTTCCCAAACAAGAATCTACACTACACTTTGTGTGCTTTTGGACAGAGTTTAAAAATCCTTCATAATCATCATGAGGATTGCAATAGAAAATCTAATCAGTATTGAATATGAAAGGGTCATCATTGAGGCTTCGTGGAACCATTATGTTGCGATGATGTATGTCACATGGATTCCATGCATTTACACACTTGTTAAAGAATATCTTTGCAAGATGCACATCAGAAGCATTTGACCAATCAAGTCTTTCTATGTCAAGAGTGCCTTGCAACCATAGGAAACCATGGATATGTGTTGAACTTCTATGCTTCCACTCATATCTAAAGAAAATGAATATATAGTTAATACAAACAATATAAATAGAATCATAATAAAAATTTGAGAAAGTATAAAAAATAAATTCAATAACAGAAATCTATACCATAAGTATTTAGCTTTAAGATATTTTTGGATAGCTTTCTCTCAAAATATATTGAATCTATGGTGCATAAATGTGGCAACAATATGAGGGTACTTGATAACATTCTCAATTTTTATATGATGCTCATTTAAATATTGAGGATGTGAATGAACAGGCATGAGGTTATGCAACTCTAGCCACTTTGTGTTAGCTGCACTCAAAGTAAAAATAAATATGGACATCCCAACTGAGAAATCATGTTAGTCAATTCATCCCAACACATAGTCTAGTATGCCCTCGTACCTCTAAGAGAAGAACCAAACCACATAATATGCTCAACCAACTTATTATCTGGTAAATCAAAAACTTGGTGATGCAACTCTTCAATTGTTGTAGGTGAGTTATCATGTAAATGTTTCTTTACAAAACTACAACAGTTGCTTGGCTCTGATGTCACATTAGCATGTTCAATAGTTAATACCAAAAGCTAGGATGACTTCCAAATATCAAATCATAGTATCTAATAAGATGCAATGTATACTCATGAAGTTCAATGCTACAAATATGTGGTTGCAACCAATCAGCGTCACTAATTAGGAGCAATTTGGGGAATGCCATATCCAATAGCCCCTCTATATTATATTCATTGATTAAAGAGGTTCCAATATTAGGCCAATCCATATCTTTAAAATATGAATAATCAACATTATCAAGAAATTCTCTAATTTCTTCCACTTCTCTCCATTCATTTGGAAGGCAAGCAACACAAGAAGAATGATGAGAGGGAAAATGCTTAGCAGGTAACCCTTCATTATTAGTTGCCTTGATATCAAATTCTTCAATATCATAATCAACAAATTTAAGCCTCGAGGACACGTCTATTGATCTTTCGAGAAAAACATTCAATGAGTCATAGTCAATTACAACATCTCGATAATATTGATCATGTTGGATTTTTAAAAGCAATGAATCTATCACTTGATATCTTTTGACATAACACCCATAGTATTTAGACTGAGAAGCATGTCTCCTCACAATTAGTAAGTCAAGATATTCAACATGTTGGGGAAGACTTTGCACAATTGTAGAAACATCTTGAGGAAAGTTAATTGTCTGGTTGTTATATTTATATTTCCCACTTCAAGCATGTGTCACTTTCAAAATAGGATTATATGTGCTATTAGCATTTCTTCAACTTGAGTAAGAACTCTTAAAATATGAGGCTTCTCACCAGGATCAATGTTATTATATCGACAAAAATGATGGGCACCTTTTATATGCTTACATCATCCGCAAATAGGTCCTTCAGAATCTCTCAAAACCTAGATTCCAATATATGATTCTTGGTAAATATGGCACATTTGGACAAGTGACAAGCTATCTATCTTTTCTCGAAATATTCTATGCATTGCAATCATGTTTTCATCAAAATGAATATGATCTCTATCAATGAGACCATGTTGAGAACCATTTGGAAGACTAAAATTTCTTATGAAAGTAAGTTCATCTTCAACAACATGAGATTCCCTTCCCAAATTTGAAACATTTGGAATGGTTCTATGACATGGCCTTTCCAAATTTATGGTCTGCCTTTCTCGAACCTAAGAGGATGAAATGGTGTCGTTGCCATAAAAGCTTATAAAATTCAATGGCAAACTAATTATAAATGAAAAAAGAATAAAATGAATTCAATATTTACATTTATTTGGTGATGTGGATGAAGGCTATGAGATGGTTCCTCTTCGCTTCTAATATGAGTGGATGGAAAATTTGGGGATTTAATCTCTATGCCTCTATTGAAATGAGTTGTTTCCTACTCCAACATAATAAAATACATTATAAAATAACCAAATAAAGATTCAAAAATGTAAAACAAATCAAATACATTGAACATTTACATTACTTTGACAATTTGATGTTTTGGATTCCATTTCTCCAACTTGATCTGATGAAATCATGTTTTTTCCATAAAAGATTATAAATACAATGTCTAACTAACTATAAATGAAAAAATGAGAAAACAAATTGCGTTGAACATTTACATTTGTTTGGAAATGTGGATGAATGTTATGAGATTGTATCCCTTCACTTCCAACATTAGTAGATGGAACTTCTACGAAGTTAATTACTATGGCTCTATTGAAATGAGTTGTGTCACGTTCCAAGAAAATAAAATGCGTAATAAAATTCAATGTCCAACCAACTAAAAAATCAAAAAATGAAAATAAAATAAAATACATTGAACATTTACATTAGTTTTCCAATTTGATCATTGAGGAGAATGCAGAGGAAGGTTATGACATGCTTCATCTTCACTTCTATGATTAGTAGATGGAACACTTGGGGAGTTAATTTATACTCCTCTATTAAAATGAGTTGTTTCTTGTTCCAAGAGAATAAAATACCTTATAAGTTAAGTAAAAAATAAATTTGTAAATAGAGGAATATAAAAAAAAAATGGTATTACAACCAAAATCAAAATATCATTGGGATACCTCCATTATTCCACGTGAAACGCTATCATGGATGACTATTCTCTTGGGGCCTAGTGAATTTCCTTTCCTATTATATGACATGATGGCAGGCCTATGTTTTCCAATAGATATTGATAATTCAACTAATCAAGAGATGTCTAGTTTTTGGTATCCAATGTTGCAAGATTGCAATGATTTGATTGAGTTTGGAAATGTTTTTACAATTGTTACCCATGTGGATTTTGTTGATGAGATTCCACTAGTAAATATGGATACTGAGTATTAGGATATTATTCCTATGAGGAGTTTTTATAAATATTATCATTATATGTACTTTCTATGGTCATGGAAAATATTTCCATTTTATATACTTTACAGACTGGGGTCTATCATTCTATTACTTTAAAAGTAGGAATTTTATATATATATATATAATTATATATATAGTGGCCTGGTTGAAATTTTCAGAAATATTCATATTTGGATATTTATATCCTTATTGGCAATTTTCCTGGAAAAAATATTCATATTGTATTGCTTTAATTTTCCTAAATACAGTAGAAAGTGTTTTGGACATGCCTTTACATTTTTTCTTTAAAAGATTATAGATCATAGATTACTATGAATGATGGTATATGCTTGTTATTTGTTATATAGTTTTTTTGTTCTCATTGGTTCTCAAACAATGTTATATTGTTTTGCACGAATTCATAATTAGCATTTATATTTTGAATAATATATAGTTTACAAATATTTCAAAATTTACTTCCTGATCATAATTCTTTATGGTTTTTGTGTTCAATTTATGGGTTTTCCCAATAAAGTTTTAATATGAAAGAAAAAAAAATCAGCCATTTGGTTTTTACTTGTAATAAGGTCGTCCGCCAACATCAAAAAATCTTTTGAATTGTTGTTTATATATTTGCAAAAACTTATATTTTATGTTTAGTATTTTTTATAAGTTTTTAATATGGTTGGCAAAATACCATATACGTTTTTAGTGTTCTTATATGGTTAAAAAAAAAAAAAAAACCTAAGTGCCTTTTTCATGCTTTTGTGTTTGTTTATGTTATAAATATGTTATAGTTCCATGTGTATGGTTCTATTACAAATATTTTATTATTCATTGTCAAGATGTCAACTAAAGGCACAAGTAAGTGTATAAGAAAACAAAATATGTGGCATGCGTCATGTGATAGCTCTAACGAAAGTCGTCGTTTATGGCATCAACAAAATAAGGATGCAATAATTAAGCATAGGAGAGCTACATATCATAGAAGATCTAGTGAAACCACTCTTCAAAATGTTTTTCCAATTCCTCAAAAGTATTGTAGTATGGATGACATCATGGAAATAACATTTCCCATTGATAGATCATTCTCAAAATGTGTTCTTAATCAGCATAATTTTCATGTTTGATGCTCTCGTGACAACATCCATAATATTGGGGAAAAATCTTGCAATCTGGAAGATCATCACGTCGATAATGTGGATGCGGATTTCCACACTAAGCCTTCTGTGTCTATAAATGAAAGTTCCAAGAAAAGCCAATAGTTGCAAAACATCCATGGTGGAGGTAGTGATGACACTGTATGTGATGAATTGGATGATATTTTACTTGGCCATTTGTTTGATAATTTGGAGCTAGTTTCTTGAAACATTGAATCTTCCAATGCCCCTTCTCAAATTAATGTTGTCAATTTTGATTAAGGTATTAAACAACAAAACAATTGTGTTCATTATTGAGGAAAGGACCATAAATCCAAAATCCTTCGTGGAGACATGATTGCCATGTAATAAGAAAAAAGGGTTTTCAAAAAATTCTTCCATTGTTTGCAAACAATGCTAAACTTTATCACAAATGATAAAGGGTGCCAGAGAAAGACAAATTCAAGAATTTCAAATGGAAGACAACTCCAAATGGATGGATCCATGATCAAACAATGAAATCACCTAAAACAAAAAGTACATATGAAATAAACAAAACAATTTTCAAATGAGGTTGAATAAAATTAAAAGTAATAGACACATATAAATTTCAAACTACACAAATATAAAAAATGATACATATATTATAAAATTAATGTTTGTGCAATGTTTTTTATGTTTATAAACATGGTAAACATTGAAATGTTTATAATGTTGCAATAATGTTTATAATATTTATCTCAGCATTACATAAAATCTTATAAATCTAATGCATTCAATAGATTGAATTTAATAAATGTAATAAAACTATTGAATCTAAGCAAACCAATACAAATGAAATCTAAATGAACCAAATTCTATTGCAATCTATTGTATTCAAATCTATTGCAATCTATTGAAATGCATTCAATCTATTCATCAAATGTACTCATTTGATCTATGCATCCAATATACTCATTCAATCTATATAATCTATTGACGCATTCAAATATATTAATGCATTTAAAATATGTTGAATGCATTGATTGCAATCTATTTAATGCACACAGATCCCAATTTATCCAATGCTAAAAATCTAACAAATGCATAAATACCTAAAATAAAATAGAAATATATCTATCTAATAAAATAAACCTTATTGATTAAAATCTATAGGAGGCAATAAAATCTAAAACAAAATACAAATCCAATGCATAAAATTTAATCTCATTAAATTTAAGATAAAATTTATTATATATTGAAAAATTTATTCATTAGATCTTTATGAAATTTATAAAATTTTTATTCATAGATTTAGATATATTTTTTAATGAAATTTATACATATTATTTTATTCTAATAGATATTCAGTAGATTTTTATGGTGATTAGAAGCATTATAGGTTTTTATGCATTGAATAGATTTTAATAAATACAATAGAAAAATTTCTACTTTATTTTAGGTTTTTATGCCTTAATTATATTTGTATGCATTTATGCCTTAAATAGATTTGCATGCATTTGTTAGATTATATGCATTAGATAAATCTGGATATGTGTGGATTAAATAGATTGCAATAAATTTTATGCATTCAATAGATTTGAATGCATCCATAGATAGTATAGAATGAGGCTTTTGTGATTGATATTATGAATGTTGAGAGATCTTTCAATAAAAATCACATAGTAAACCTTTAGTGTGGTTCATTTACTGTGATTTATTTTATTGAATATATTTTATCTAAAACTATATGTTACATAAAGCAATCTAATTTATTTCACTTTCTTGGTGATTACATTGCAAATATATTGTGTTAATAAACAATCATCCAAAAATAATTTTGAATAAAAAAGTAGAAAGAAAAAAAAAACTATCATCCCATAAATATTTGATAAAATTTATGCATCCCATAAAACATAATAAATATAATGCATTAAATAAAAAATAATAAATCTAATGCATTAAATATATTGAATGTAATAAATCTAATAAATTTATTCAATTTAAGTGAACCAATAAAAAATAAATCTAAATGAACAAAATTCTATAGCAATCTAATGATTCAATCTATACAATCTATTGAATATTTTAAAGTCTATTCAATGCCTTTGATTGCAATCTAATTCAATGCTTAAATTCACTGCAACTATTTAATAAAATCAAATTTATTTCATAAAATCATTGAATAAACTCAAATTGATTTCAATCAAATTTATTATATAAAAACTATAAATTTATTATAGAATTTAATGCATTCAATCATACTGCAATTAAAATCAATAGAATTTCCATAAGATAAATTTGTTTTAGAAATCTATTAAATCTGTATTAAAACAATATGTACATAAACAATCTAATTTATTCCAAATTTTGAATGATACAATTGCAATATAAAGTGTGATAAACAAAATCATTCTATTGAATAAAAATCTAAAAAAACTATCAATTAAAAAAAAATAAATTTATATAATGAAAATCTATGCAACCCATAAAATCTAATAAACTAGTGCATTAAAATACATGAAGGTAATAAAATCTATTAATCTAAGTGAACCAATACAAAGTAATCTAGATGAACCAAATCAATAGCAATCCAATGCAGTCAAATCTATTGCTCATCCTATTTTATAAACAAAATATATTACATTCAATTAAATAAAATAAAATTGATTTAATAAAATCTATGCACCCATAAAATCTAATAAATATAATACATTAAATACATTTAATGTAACAAATCTGATAAATCTATTCAATCTAAGTGAACCAATACAAAGTAAATCTAGATGAACCAAATTCAATAACAACCTAATGCAATTCAAATACATCGCAAACATATACTGTATAAACAAATCTATTGCAATTCATTCTTATTTTATAAACATACTTACAAATGTAATCTAATGCATTCATTTAGATTTATCTATACAATAATAATAAGATTTCTCTAATAAATATATAACACACACACAACACTCAACAAATCTATCTAATGCATAAAAAACTTAAAATAAAATAGAAATCTATCTATTGAATAAAATATAATTTATAGATTAAAATCTATTTAATGCATAAAATTCTATCTAATGCATAAAATATGTCCAATGCATCTAAGTACCATAAAAATAAATTGAATCTAAGTGAACCAATACAAATTAAATCTAAATGAACAAAATTGTATTGCAAATAAATGCATTCAAATATAATGCAATCTATTGAAATACATTCAATTTATGCATTCAATGTATACAAACTATTGATGCATTCAAATAGATTGAATGCATTAATTGCAATGTATATAATACACAGAGATCCAAATTTATCTAAAGCATAAAATCTAATAAATGCATACAGATCTATCTAATGCATCAAAACCTAAAATAAAATAAAAATCTATCTATTGAATAAAATAAAGGTTATAGATTAAAATCTATCCAATGCAAAACCTAAAATAAAATAGAAATATATGTATTGAATAAAATAAAATTTATTATGCATTCAATGTATACAAACTATTGATGCATTCAAATAGATTGAATGCATCTATTGCAATGTATATAATACACACAGATCCAAATTTATCTAAAACATAAAATCTAATAAATGCATACAAATCTATCTAATGCATCAAAACCTAAAATAAAATAAAAATCTATCTATTGAATAAAAGAAAGGTTATAGATTAAAATCTATCCAATGCAAAACCTAAAATAAAATAGAAATATATGTATTGACTAAAATAAAATTTATTAAAACAAGGACAAATCGAGTATTTACTTCTTCCATGCTCCTAAGCCCATTCAAGCTTGTCTGGCTAGAGATCCAGGTTTTACAATTGGTTCTCTTCCTTTGAAATATCTAGGGGTCCCCCTTA
Organism: Pinus taeda; assembly: GCA_000404065.3. Taxonomy (NCBI): domain Eukaryota; kingdom Viridiplantae; phylum Streptophyta; class Pinopsida; order Pinales; family Pinaceae; genus Pinus; species Pinus taeda. The sequence goes on along the minus strand of APFE030456781.1, from coordinate 98,935 downwards.
TCTTCAATCCCCTCCCCATTTCTCCCTAGAAAGACATATTCACCAAGCTATCCAAGAAGCTATCGGACTGGACCTTTCGTGTTCTAAGCCTCGCTCGAAGAGAAAGCCTGGTGAAATCGGGACTGCAAGCCATGTCGATGTATCAACTGTTAGCTCTCCCTACCCCCAAATGTATCTACTCAGATTTAACAACAATATTCAGAAGATTCCTATGGAGTGGAGCCTCAAGGATCTGAAATGGCTACTTGTTACATGGCACAAACTTTGCCTCCCCAAAGCGCTAGGGGGGCTTAGTTTGAGGGACCCTGCAGTACTCACGGCCACCCATGGGGAAAAATAATGGTGGAGGTGGATTCAAGGAGGAAACAAAATGTGGAAGTCAACATGGACCTAAAAATATAGACAAGAGAAATCCTAGGAAGCCCTTCTCCATGAACCTCTACCCATTACAGGATCTATTGTCTCAAAAATGTTCAATAATAATAGTGACCTAATCGGAGACCATTTGAGGAGCTCAAGGACATAAAGTTGGACCCTAGAGACATTCTGGTCAGTTTTTATGTTGTTTCCCTCTACACTTTCATCCCTATAAATGAGGCCATGGATGTGATAAATCATCTAACTGATCCTGATACCGCTAGGTTAGTTGAGATCTGCCTCACCTCAACCTTTTTTAGTTTTGAAGGTGAGTTCTTTGAGCAAACTTGTGGGGTTGTCATGGGCTCACCCCTATCCCCTGTGGTTGCTAATCTTTTTATGGAAGATTTTGAATCTAAGGCTCTGAACTTAGCCTGTCTCCTACCCAAACTTTGGAAAAGGTATGTAGATGACACTAATGTCATCTGGTCTCACGGCCAAGAGGAGTTAGATCTCTTCTTCGATCACCTCAATAATCAATCCTCGGCTATTAAGTTCACTATGGAACAGGAAGTTGATGGTTGCCTCCCTTTCCTTGATATTCTTATCTCTAAGAATGAGGGTGGTTCCCTCTCCCACCGAGTGTTTCGCAAGAAAACTCATACGAAGCAGTATCTTCATGCTAGTTCCCACCATTTCCCGGCCGAGAAGTTGGGGGTTCTCAACACCCTTACAACTCGTGCCTTAAGGATCTCTCATGATAAGAGCTTCAAGGAGGAGAAATCCCATCTCCTTAATGTCTTTGTTGAAAATGGTTATAGCAGACACTTGGGACAAAAGGCTTTCCTCAAAGCAGCTAAGAATTCGTTAACCAGAAGAGGGCCTAAAGAGCGGATTCTTGGTGTCCATCTTCCATTTGTTCAGGGGACCACGAATGAGATTGTGAGGATTCTTAAGAAGCATAATGTCCCCGCAACTTTTAGACCTCTTAACACCATTCATAAATCCTTCAGATCTGTGAAGGATCCCATCGATCCTAAGGACATGAAAGGGGTTTATATTATTTCTTGTTCATGTGGAACCCCCTATATTGGTGAGACTGGTCGCTCCATTAATCAAAGTATTAGTGAGCACGCAGCTGACCTCAAGCATATGAGAAATAAGTCTTCTGCTTTAGCAGAGCATGTGGAGAAAACCAATCATCATGTCTGCATCGAGGAGGCTAGTGTGATTGCTAGAGTGTCGCAATTCCATGACCAGAAATTTAGGGAAGCCCTCGAGATTGAAAAAGGACCGAACAATCTCAATAGAGAGGATGGCTAGAAGATTAGTAGTTGCTAGATCCCAGCCCTTTCCTCCTAGTCATTTTCTTTCTTCCCCTCCCTTATTTTATCGATTAATTAATTTTTAATATGGTAATTTATTTATTATTATTATTATTTATTGAATTATTGAATTATTTATTTTTAAATAAATATTTATAGGTGAAAACTCTTTGACTATTAATTTAAACTTAATTTATCTAAAGTTAATTAAAATTAATCTATTTTATAATTAATTAATTTAAAACTAATATACTATTTTTTACCCTTAAATAGATCATGAATTAATTTTTATATTTCCAACACTTGAATTCTCTAATTTTTTGAAGAATATTTATTTTCATAATATAATTTAACTTTACCTCTATTTTGGTTTTATAACTACTAATATTTTTATCTAACAATTAATTAAAGTTTATTCTTATTAATTAATTATATTTGAAATTATTTTTTTATTTTTATTATTTTTTTTAATGATTTACTTATTATATATATAATTTTTACTTATTCTACCATTTTAAATTAATTTATATTTTATAATATTATTTGAAATTAATTTATTTTTATGATTTTACTTTTATAATTATATTAATTTATTCTATATTAATAACCGAATTTATATAATATAATATATATATAATATAATTATTTAAAAAAAAAAAAAAATAATATAAATATATAACTTAATATAATACCCCTTATTATGGTCAAACTAGTCGTTATCATGTCAAATCGAGCTGTTGTCTTTTTAGTCATTACCTTATTGAGAAATTTGAAGTCATTGGATATTTTGCCCTATCTATTTAAAATGCATAGCCAGATCTTTTCATTCAACTTGTCCTGACGATGAACCACACTGGTTGGTTTGAAACGCTTCGACAAAAATTGCTCTATGTGATTTTCGCCGAAGAATCTTCAAAAATTTGATATGGATCACAGAAGTCTCAATTCAATAATGGGAAGTCGTCCCAATTTTGGCAGGACTCCTGGTAGTAGATTCCTCGTCTCAACCATGATCAATCTTTTTCAGACCAAAAGCCCATTTTCCACTTGATCTCGACCATTTGAGTGGCAGATTATTGGATTGAAGAGGTCAATGATCAGACATGGTGTAGATGGAATTCAGCTACAAAGTGGTCGTGAGCTATCTCTTTGGAGGCCTGTGCATGCCTAGGTTCCCATCTTTTGCAGCGACATGTCCATGTATCACAAGAACCACATAAGTTCAGATGGGGCTCCTCTACTATGGGCACTTTTTCTATCAAGGAAGGTTATCTCATTTGGGCTAATGTAAGGGAACAGTCGGATAGTCCTTTCTAGAGACACATATGGAGAAGAAACTTGTTACCGAAGGTAGCACACTTTCTCTGGTTGGTTGGCCATGAGTATTAACGTGGATAGATTACAGAAGCATGGATTTGTTGGCCCATCGATGTGTCCTCTATGCAAGCATGTGGAAGAATCCCAAATCTAACGCTTTGAGGGATGTCACATTACGCGTGAAGTATGGGACCAAGCCTCTATATTTTTTGGCCTAATAGAGTGCCACGGTGAAGACATATGATAGTTTCTTGAAGGCCGATCAACTCATCAGTTTTCTAATCTCGTGACGAACAGAGCATGGTGGCTAACACTGGGGTTTCTTCTCTAGAATGCTTGGAAAGAGAGAAATTGTGCCATTTTCAAAGGACAAATGCCTACCAGCGGTCACATTTGGATCCAAAAAACCTATAACATCTAGGAAACCATTCTTACAGAAGAATGGGACCCAGAAGACTGGGAAGTAGACCCTCCTGATACTCAGATTCTATCCCAGTTGAATCTCTCGACTAACTCATTCTACCCCAATGCTCCTACACTGATACCTTCCCAAGCCCATTCCTCCCTTCCCGAGATGGTCGTATCCAGATTAATTTTGATGGGGCTTCTAAATAAAATCTTGGCCTAACAAGTTTTGGAGGCACCCTTTAGGAGTCCTCTAGCTCCCCATGGGAAGTATACTTTGGTTCCTATGGTGTCACAACGAACAATGCGGCAGAGATGACTCAACTTGAGGAGGGTATGAATCTAGCCTCTCACCTTCGTTGTAGAGAATTAGAATAGTGGGAGACTCACACCTTATTAGACATATTGTCTAGAGAATTATCAATGGCTCCCCCTAGAAGTGGCCAAAAGTTGGTGCTTAGAATCTAAACTTTCCTACATCCAGTGAGATCTGACCCATTTTGAGTATGTAAAGAATAGGCGCGTGCTTTGGGAAGGCAATAAAGTGGCAGGTTAGTTAGCAAACCGTGGCATGACCACTCTGCCACGAGAATTTAGGATTGCATGGGCAGACATTAGATCAAAGGTTGACCTGAACCCCAGAGAACTACACGCCTTGCAAACATTATTAAAGAATGATCTTGAAGTCCGTGATGGGGGTGATAATGGTGAGGGCCAACTGGAGATGCATTGGATCATGGAGCCATAGGGGCCTCCACATGGTGCACAAATTACTTGAAGGGTCGTCAGGACCCATACCCTGCTCCCCGTGAGCACTACTTAATGCAACTCAGAGCCAGGAGGGTGGCCATTAGCAAGGGTTAGTCGATGAGGAAAGAGTATTGGGAGAGGGAGATTTGTGGGTTGTTTTACCTCCTCGCTCAGGCTTGTGGGGGAAGTGTAGGGCAAGGATGAAAAATGTGGGTGGGAGGCGAATTGGCACCTACAAAATGCTTGGCCATGGGATCCGAGGGAAGAATTATCTATCTGGAAAGAAAATTTGTATAGCTTCGAGGTTGGAGAGTCTCGGTGAGGAGAAACCACTAAGCTCTTCTTGATTTGGCTCTATCTTTGGTTTGCAGAAACTCCACTGGAGAGTCAGTTTGTTGGGAAGAATGGCTTCTAGTACCTTCTCTACAGTGACTTGTTCACAATGGACCCTGGGACCAAAGACATGCCTCCATACTCCCTGGCAGGTTATGGATATCGTGCTAGTTGTGAGCATGTAGGGCTCTTTAGCTTTGGAATTATAAGAGGAATTTCGTTTTGGTCTATTCAATTTAGAATTGTGAGGTGGGTTTCACACAATAGATAACACCCTCCCTGTGGTGGTGCTATTGGTGGTGGTGGTGTTGGCCGTATGCCTTGGCAACTAGGACATGCCCGAAGAGGGGGTGTTGGTCCATGGATGGACGAGCACCAGTACCATGGAGAGCCCAGTTCAGACTCTAAGTAGACGGACGATTGTCACTTTGAGGCAGACATTGCCATGTACCTAGGCCACTTCGGGCCACGTCAAAGCCCTGGCCACCTTGGAGTCCATCGCGACCAAGCTTAACAACATCTAACTCAGCATGAAAATAGTGAGGGAAAAGATATATGATGACAGGAATGAATTGGTGGCTTATATCAACGACCTCCAGCATATGCAGGCTGAGATCCTGGACTCCATAGAAGGTCTTTGGTGGCAGCTCCGATGCACAAACGACCATCTTCACACGCTGGAGACTCAAGTGGAACACATATCCTCCCATGTTTCCCCCCAACCCTCCTTAATGTGTATTCCTACAAAATGTATTTTTTCTCTTTTTGTGCGGACAATAACCAATGGCATCGACAATCTTGGCTTCTTCTTAGGCTTCTTACTGTTCAGAGCAAGGCCCGCTCTAGCTCTTAAGCCTATGACACTATATATTATTGCGGTCATGATGTATTTTGGTGGTGTTGTGGTGATGTATTTTGCTGACTTTTCTGTTATGATAATATAAAGCTTGTTTTTGACATATATTATATATATATATATAATATATATATATATATATATATATATATATGTCCTATGCATGAAAATGTATTTAATGTATCTAAATACCATAAAAATTTGTTGATTTTCTATTAAAATAAAATATATTCTATGCAATGCATAAAATTTATTGCAATCTATTGAATGCATTCAACCTATTGCATTCTTTTGAATGCATTCAATATATTGAAAACTATTGCAATACATTCAATATATTGAATGTATTCAATCTATTGAAATTTATTTCAATCTATCGAAGTTCATTCAATATATGCATTTATTGTATGCATTCAATGCATTGACTAAATACACTCAATCTATTCCAATCAAATTTATTATATAAAAATCTATTTAAATTTATTATATAAATTTTAATGTATTCAATCTATTGTAATTAAAATCAAAAGATTTCATTAGATTAAATATATCATAGAAATCTATTAAATATGTTATATAAAACAATCTAAAACAATATGTTACATAAAATTCATTTCATATTCTAAAAAATATAAAGTGTTAATAAACAGTGATCCAAAAATCATTTTATTGAATAAAAATCTAAAAAAAACCATCAATTAAATAAAGCAAAATTTATTTAATAAAATATATACTGGCCACAACATCTAATAGATCTAAAGCATTAAATGCATTGAACGTAATAAATCTAATTAATCTAAGTGGACCAATACAAAGTAAACTTAAATGAACCAAATTCTGTTGCAATCTAATGCATTCAAATCTATTGCAATTTATTGAAATACACTAAAGCTATGCATTCAATCTATAAAGTCTATTGAATAAAATCTATTGATTGCAATCTATTGAATAAAATTGAATTCATTTCAATAAAATCTATTGAATTTTATTTAATAAAATAAAATCATTTTATTGAATAAAAATCTAAAACAAAATAGATTTTATTCAATAATGAAAAGGGAGTGCATTTTTTTCATTATTACATTAGATTTGAAAGATATGCATTTAATCTATACATTCTATTGATGCATTTGAATCTATTGAATGCATTGATTGCAATCCTATTGAATCAAATCTATTTTATTTAATAAAATATAAAATAAGATATTTTTATCCTCTATCATATATATATTATATATATATATAATATATATATATATATATATATTATATATATTATACTATTTATTCAATAAAATCTAATAAATGTATAGCTAAACATATTCAATTTTTTTTTAAATACATAAATCTTATTAGATTTTTTCTTTTTACATTTTTATTTAATAAAATGATTTTTGGATAACTATTTTTTAACACTTTATATTTGTAATGTAATCATTTAGTTGTGAAATAAATTAGATTGTTTTATGTAACATATTGTTATACATAAAATATATTCAATAAAATAAATCCATACAATACATTGATGTATTTAAATCTATTGAATGCATTTAAAAATTATTGGATGCATTTTTTTTGTGTAAATCATGCTAATTCTATTATAATACAAAAAAGAGTACAGAGAGAGTTACATCCGCCACGACGAGTTGGCTACATGAACAGTTTGACATACTGAGACTAAAAACTGAGCCTGAGAGACTGAGGGACTAAGAGACTGTCCGTTGGCCCCAAGCCAGAACCCACAGAAAACTGGACCTAGGCGCTATACTTCCATTCCCTGCCGAAGCAAAGGAGGAATTTACAGACCTTGCAAAACCCACATTCAAAAAACCCGACATAACAGACGCAGACATAATATTCGACATACAAAAAACTGAGTGGTGCGACCCGAAAACTATCACGGATTGACCCCCATTACTTACTGTAACTGCTACTTCGACATCGTGAGACTGAACAAAGTGTTTCCAAAACACCCAGAACGACCATGCAACGTGCTTAAGCATCCACGGAGGTGGATGGTTGCTCCTCCACCACTGGACAGGCATATGGATCTGGTTGCTCCTCCACCACTGGACAGGCATATGGATCTGAAGCACTTGAGTCCGTGTATGGTGTGTCTTCATTCGCAGGCTCGCTTGTTCCAGCTCTATTCCCCGCCACCGCACCCGAGGCTTCCGCAGGCTGTAATCGCGGACCCTGAACAGGCGAGGGTGGCCGAGGCTCTGCTGGGGCTTCTGGTCTATCTGCATGGTCACATTTTTCAATGCGCACTGAAACATAGTATATTGCGTTGTCCAAGGCACACGGAAACCGGAAGCGGGTTGATGGGTGCGAACCAAACGGACACACCGCGGCTCTTCCGCGCCCTCTGCCTCTTCCGCGCCCTCGTCGAGCTCCCGGTGAGCTAATCTCCTCCGAGGGGGAGTCGAAGGATGCTGAGGAACGTGGCGATGAAGCCCGACCTCTGGCACCGCCCCTTGAACCTCCCCGCCTGCAAGTGCCACGTAACCTCTCACGCAGCATCCTATAACCAACAAATATCCAATGCTGCCCAGAGGCCGCGTATGCTTTGCGCCACGGAAGGTTTTAAACCAGAGTAGCAACTTATACAATAGATGAGAAACAGGTAATGGAACACGAATTCGAATAAAAATGCTTACCACACAGAGCTGGAGCCAAGGCTTTCCCGGTGCTGCGAGGGGTGAATTGCTCCCAGAGAGCCGAATAGGCCGGAGCCAAGTATTACCAAAGCGCCGAAAGGGAAAATCTCTAACAGGGGCGCAGAAGAACTGAAACACAGCGGCACTCAGAGCTTCGTGAGGCCTATGGCGCTCAGAGACTTTGCGAAAAAAGAGCAAAGTGATGCTCAAAGCACTGAACCATAGCATAGAGACGAAAATTCTCTGACAATCCAAGGTTGAGACCAGGGCCTCTGGAGCCAAGGGCCGAGGTCTGAGTCTTGGCGCATGCACCCACTGTGCAGTCATCCAAGAGCTGAGCACACAACTCACAGTTGAAACAATACAGAGCTCCCAACAGACTATGGCCCAAATTATTGGATGCATTGATTGCAATCTATTTAATGCATAAAATTGGTTGCAATTAATTTAATGCACATAAATTCATATTTATCTAATGCATAAATTCTAACAAATGCATACAAATCTATCTAAGGCGTAAAAACTTAAATTAAAGTAGAAATATTTCTATTGAATTAAATAAAATTTATTTATTAAAAGTTATTCAACGCATAAAAATCTATTTACAATGCATCTAAGCATCATAAAAATATATTGAATTTCTATTAAAATAAAATAAATGCATAAATTTTATTGATTAAAATATATCTAAATCTTGCTTGACACATTTGGATATGAATTCCCTGTACTACGTTTCTAGTGGACACTCCAACCATCTTCAAGGATGACAAAGCATAAAGATATTAAGGGTGATAACTGATCAACCTTTAAATAATGAAAGACTGGCATAACGGTCACTAGAGAGAAAATATTTAAAATATTAAAAATTAATTAAAATTAAAAATTATTAAAAATTAAAAATTATGAACCGTCAAATTATGAATTATCTCTTGCTCACAATACGTTGTCCCCAATTGGAGCTAATGTTTTCACTTTTCATACAATCTTATAGTTGTGTCAAATGGCCATATTTTTCATCCCTAGTACATGGAAGGATGGATGCAATCTTGGTGTTCCAAAGTGAAAGAAAAAGGAGAGCCTAAGTCCTAAAGCCATAAAAGAGGGCTGAAAATTGGAGGCCAAAATCAAAGGGAGAACCGAAATTTCAAAGCTGAAATTCAGAAGGGAGACGAAATTCCAATAGGAAATGTGGAAATTTCGTATGCTAAAATTGAAAAGGGGCCAAAATATCAGAAGTCGATATCAAAAAGACCAACAAACAGCATATCGAGATTATGAGATATAGAAGGAAGGAATATGGATACCTCGATGGTTTATCTTAAAAGTGGGCCCGAAATGGCATATTAGAGTCTCAGCATCTCAGGACCCAATATAGGAAGGAGAAGACTTCAGAGAAAAATGGTATTCAAATCTCAGAGTTTTGTAACGGCTTAGAAGTGGAAATTCTTTAAATAGCCTTGAGATTGCTAAGAAAATGAAATGCAAAGGAAACCATTGAAAATTTGAGGACCCAAGGCCCTTTTTTCTCTCCTCCGAAGAAGACACGTGGCAGCAGATAATTGGATCCAAGAAGTTGACGAGGCAGATGACGTTAGTGTGACGTGGCCGTATTGTGGACATGTGGCAGTCAATTTTAGCGTTTTCGAGGGCCTAATGGGGTAAATTTGGACTACACATGTCACCACTCGGACGAAACCACGTGGAGATGATGAACTCAATATGATATCATCTCATAGGTTGGTATTTCAGAGGAAAGAGATTTCATAACTGTGGTTTAAATTGTTTTATAGAAAAAAATTGATCCAATGAAAGGGCTTCGATGTTGTTGGCATTTGGTTGTGAGGACTCAGAGGACCATATGGGGAGAAAGAGCGGAGCACCCAAGTGTTATATAGAATATCAGAGATTGGAGTTTTCATAAACCCTTTGAAATTGCATTTTTGAAAGTTCTCGATGAGAGAGGATTTCGATGTATTGTTGGCATTTGGTTTCAAGGTCCCAAAGAACCAAGGGTGAAGACCAAGGCTGAGCACCCGAGTGTTATGGAGCTCATTGGAAAAGGGAAACATCATAACTTTGTTTTAATTTCCAATTCAAAGAATTTTCGTTGAGAGGAGCTCCGATGGAGACAAGAACTTGGTTACAAGAATTCAAAAGAACCAAGGGAAAAAAATTAATACAAAGGGAAATAGACTCCCGACAGGATTCTGAAGGCTTCAGGACCCAAGCGCTGAGCCTACGGTCACAACACCTGGTCCTATAGGGAAGAAACAGTAAGGGGGCCAAACTCAAAAGGGGGTGAATTCATCGGAACTCTATGAATTCCGAAGACTTTTCTAAAGAAAGTTATGATGAAGGAAGGCTATGATATTGTAGCACTCAAATGTTATACCGATGGCCTGTGGCGGTGTCCCTATGGAGGTAAACCAAGAGGGGTGTTGAGACAAAAGGGGCTAAGAGCGTGAGGACAATATGATTTCGTAACATTTGTTTCAAATGGAGTTATGATTGATAAAGGCTCTGATACTTTACCCCCCAGAAGCATTACACTAGTGGTCACAAGTGGTGGTTCTATGGTATATGAATGATAAGGAGCTAAGCACAGAACAGCTCAAGGCATCGAAACTTTGGATTTTTGTAACGACATTTTAAATAAAGTTACGATGTGCCCCAACTCCAAGATTGCACCATGTAAATATTAAGACATGTATTGGGCTCTGATAATGTACCACATAGGTAATAAAAGGGTGGATGGGTTGAAAACTAAGCTACAAATCCACTCTAACACCACCACACCTACCCGCGTCTAGCTCTAGAAAGCAGAAGTTTCAAGTTGTTAAAGCAAGAAAGTGACAAGAGAACTGGTCAATAACTGTGGAGGGATATCATGACCTTATCAAAGGCAATTAGAGGAATTGGCATTGGACATATTTTTTGTGTCCATCATAACACCTCATGTTTCTTATGTTTTATTATTTTGTGATTTTTTTGCATTTTCAAGAAGAGAATCAGATTTATTTTGTAACCATTAGAACATTTGCACACTGAGACAGCCGGTAATTCAGACAGCTGGAGAACTAGAGGATTTTTTGTAACTCTTGTTCGAGCTCTCCCTCCCTATATAATGGAAGAGGAAACTCATTAGAATGATTTTGGAATTATATTCTTAGGGGTTTGAATTCTATATTTTATAAGATTCTGAGTTTTGTTTGAAGAGAAAGTGGTTAGAAATTTTGGTTCAATTTCTTGTTCATGAGGTGGTAATTTTTATACAAATTTTAATAGTGTTTAACCTATGATATGGAATCCATTTATGAATATTAATGAAGAATATCTGGTGATTCCAAGTATAGTAATGTGTAGTATGTGCCCTTCCTCTGTATGTCATTTCATATGTGTCTCTCTCCCTGAGAAATTGTGTAAGTAGTAGTTGTTGGATTCACTTATAAATCATGGATTTACTTGTATTATATTGTAGCATAAAATACTTGTGAGATTACACGTTTACTATGTTATACTGTAGCAGAATGTACCCATGAAATATTGAGCTAGAAACCTTAAAATTTGCTCCATAATTTATGCACTTCATTTCCTAATTCTTTCATAATTTTGCTCGGATTTATTACTTAGGATTATGGGTCTATCCAACCCTCTTTGTTGAATTCCTTCCTTAATTCCCCCCTTCCCATCTTTACTCCAATGATAAACTAAGTTGTATTTACTATGTGTAGGCCACAAGACTTGGACATTTATTCTTGGGATGATCTGTATTGTCTATGTGTATGTTTGAAGATCTACATCTATGAAAGGCAATTGAACCAGATTTAAAATAATTTTTCATTCATCTCTTGAGCAAAAATGAGTCATCTTCAAGAGATTCTAAGATGTCCTAGGCACCGACCTCTCCTCAACCTGGGGGTTGCCTCTACGAGCTACAACACCTCCCATGTAGTTTGTTTATCTTTCACATACATCCTTAGCATATCCTCCAATATATGATTGGTCCTTTCTATTTGATCATTAGTTTGAGGATGATAGGATGTGCTAAATTTTAACTTGGTCCCCATGTTTTCAAATAATCCCTCCCATAATTTGGATGTAAACTTAGCATCTCTGTCTAAAATTACAACCTTAGTAATCCCATGAAGTCTAAAAATATCCCTCATAAAAATTATGCAGTTTTTATAGGCTTAAAGTGGATTTGACTCCATAATGAAATGTGCTTCCTTGTTGAGTTAGTAAATTACAACCATAATAGCATCATGTTGTTTTCTACTTCTTGGTATCCCATTAATAAAATTCATTAAGATAATCTCCCATTTCCATTCAAGAATGGGAAATGGTTGTAATAAACCAGCAGGATGTTGATGAGATGCCTTAACTTGCTAGCATTTAAGACATCTCACAACATACTCACTTGTCTAATTTTTCATGTTTGGTCAATAAAAATCCTTCCTCAAGACTGTAATTAGCTTTTTATAACTAGGGTAACAAATTATTGGTTTTTTATGCAACTCATCTAATACAAAAAATTTCATATTTACTTCATTTGGTATGTAAATTCTACCTCTAAACAAAAATAAATCTTGGCTATTGATTGAGGAATCAAATTCTTTTTCTCCCAATTTTTCAGTTTTCTACAATTTTTCTTTAATTTGCACATATTCTAAATATGAATTTGTAGCTATTTTGACTCTTTCAACTAAATTTGTTGACCAACTAATTGTTGTTGCAACTTAAATATGGTTAAGCTTTCTACTTAGAACATAAACTATTTTGTTTTCTTTCCCTTTGATGTGTAAAATCTCAAAATCATACTAACTAATGAATGCTAATCTAGCTTGTCTAGCATTCAAGTTAGGTTGATCAAACAAATATTTGAGACTCACGTTATCTGTCCTTGGCTGAAATTTTAACCCTATTAAATAGTGTCTCCATATTTTAAATGCATGAATTATTTGTGTTAATTCCAAATCATGTGTAGCATAGCTTTTCTCATGTTCCTTCAAGTTTTTGGATTCATAGTAAATGACATGACCATATTGCATTAAAGCTCCTCCCAATCATTCCTTTCTTTCATTTGAGCACACCATGAATTCCTTATTGGGATTAGCCAGTTTTAAAATGGGAGTTGTTGTTAAGAGTTGTTTAAGTTTGTCGAAACTAGCTTAACACTTAAGACTCCACTCAAACTTTATTCCCTTCTTTTGTCGAATATTGTTTGATTAAGCAAGTTTGGAGAATCCTTCTATAAATATCCTATAATAGCCCGTGATTCCCATACAAGATCTAACCTCTTCAACATTCTTGGATGTTGACCACTCTAAAATTTATTTTACCTTTTCAAGGTCTACAACAATTCCCTCTTATAATATCACATGTCCCAAATAATGTATTTTCTTTTGGTATAATGAAAATTTTCTAGATTTAGCATATAGTTCATTACCTCTTGGAGTTTGGAGGACCATCTTCAAATGTTGATCATGTTCTTCCTTACACTTTTAGTATATTAAAATATCATCTACCAGACAATTAAAAACTTGTTTAGGAATGGCCTTAACACACTGTTCATGAGTCACATGAATGTGATAGGTGCATTAGTCAACCCAAATTGAAGCACCACAAACTCATAGTGCCCATAGTAGGTACATAAATTTGTCTTGTGTATATCTTCATCATTTATCTTGATTTGATGATATCCTGATCATAAATCAATCTTTAATATATAGAAGCTCCCCTAACTTGATCAAACAAGTCATCTATTATTGGTATGCGATATTTGTTTTTGATGGTTTACTTATTCGATTGTTTATAATATATGTGTAACCTCAATGTTCCATCTATATTTTTCACAAACTATATAGGTGCTCCCAAAGGAGACACACTTGGCCTTATGTACTTTTTGTCTAATAATTATTGCAGTTGAATCTTCAGTTTCAATATTTCATGTACACTCATTTTGTATGGGACCCTAGAAAGCAGAACAATGTTAGCTATGTTGAACTGGTAAATCCCCTCTGCGGACAGAGGCGATCCCACTAGCCCAACACGGGTCTAGCAACAATCACACCACGCTACACACAGGTTCCTAATTGCATAAATCAGAGATCGATCATGATGATCTACCTGGAATCCAATGCTAGTAGTTGTAGAAGAAACGCCGCTCCCGCTCCTTTGCTTTGACTGGTCACAATCCTCACTCTCCTCGTGAATGGATACCTGCACACGCAAAGAACGATACAAACACAAGCGTAAAATCCAGTATATGCAATTATATATCAGTCAGAAAAGATATAACTCAAATACCATTGAAAGACACATGAGTGGAACCATAATGATAGTCGTTCATTAAACAGTAA
>APFE030456781.1:28733-69463 GCA_000404065.3 Pinus taeda | reverse complement strand
AACAGAAGCTCTAAAGAGTTCTAATTTGGTTGTAACTCTAACTCTATCTTTCTGATGAATTGTCTCCTCCTTGTAGCTTTGACCCTTGGCCTCATTTTCATTGGGCTGAGATGGCATGAGATGATTCAATTAATGTCCATGTTTGCCTTGGATACTGGTAACCTTGATCTGCTCCATGCTGGCTGTAAATATCCCTAAAACTTCGGTTCTGGTCCTCCATTATCTAGCATCATCGAGTATGCAGAAGTAAGTCTTTTAATTCTTTAATAACCAGATAATATATGGCATTACCATGTTCCTGATATGCTAGAAGCTTCTTTGCTGTACAGGTGTGCCAACCAAAATTTTCCGTATGCAGCTCCCTTCAAACCCTAATCACCGAGAATAAAGTGTCTTTATAATAAAAATTTCCAAAACTTAGCTCAAAACATTTTACCTTTTACTAAAGGTACACCTGGCATATATTGAATGGCTGTGGCAGCTTCCTTCAATCCCTTCCACGTCACCTAGGTGTTTTCTTTGCAAATTTTTGAATATTTTATCAACTGTTTGCCCATGTTTTTAAAACAACACCTACAGCAGTTTCGCAGCGCGCTGCGAAACTGCGAAACTGTTTTTAAACAATTTCAATTTTCTCTGTGACTTTAACTGCTCTGCCACCTGGTTTCAAAATTCCTTTTCACCTTGGATTTATATAGCCGTGCTTACATGCCTTTAAAAAAAATGAACTTAAGAAAAATTTAACAAAACTTTGGAACAACACCTTACTCAGAATCAGCAATTTCATTTAGCAGCTAATTTATTTAGCTGTGCTTTCAATTTTGCAACCTCCTTTTCCATGGCTGCGATTTCAGCTACGGCCCTCTCCATCTCAGCCATTTCTCTTTCAGTTGCCTCCCACTGGTCCTTTGTAGATGTAGCATTTCCTTCGTGAGGAATGATGATTTTTTTATTCGAACCTTTTTTCTTGATTTCTTTTGCTTCCTCTATTCTGGATTGTTTCTCAATTTCTCTTGCTTGCTTTCTTGTAAAAGGTTTTTCCTTTATTTTCTCTGCCTCCTCTGTTTTGGGCAGTTGTTCAGCTTCCTTTATTTGACTTCTGGTGAGGGGTCTCCTTGGCTTGAAAATAAACTCATCCCCTGGCTCGTTAAACCTTAGTCTTTTTGCAGCTTTAGATTTCTTGGTGCTTTCCGGTGTTGCCTGTGTCAAATCAATGTGCATTGGTTTGCTGTGTTTTGGCCCAGCTTGATCAAACTCAATAGCTTCCAGCAAAACATTCAAGCTGGCCTTTGATACCGAGTTCTCCTCAACAGCCACTGCTTTGCCTTTTTCCTTGATCATTTGACTCCTTGTCCTTACTCTTGATACCTTTTCAGCCCCACTTAATTCAGGTGCATCTTTCTTGTGCTTGACCTTCTCTTTTGATGATGGTTGAGGTGGCTCTTTGATAACCAATGGCTTCACTGATTTCTTCAATTTGGTCTTGGTCTTCTTCTTATCTTTTGCCTCCTTTCTAAGCTCAGCAAGAGTAGGTTCCTCATTTGACTCTTCTCTTTCCCTAACAGGCACTGGGGTGAGGCCTGTCTTACTTTGAAAGCCAGCCAAAAAGATAAAGGAATTCCAATCCTTACCAATTTTCTGCAGACCATCCAACACTAACAGTTTCACTAAACCATGATGAAACAGTGATGTCTCACAGTTATCCTTCCTTAATTGAATTTTATCACACATCTTGCTGAGGCTACGAAACAAGTAGAATGGGATATCTATAGATGCTTTGCCTGTAAAATGCAGCAACAGCTTAAAATGATAGGAGTAAACCTTATTATATCTCCCTTCACATGTTAAATACTTTTGAATACATGTAAGGAGAAGTGCATAGTGTTCTTTCACATAACTTCTTGGCACAGCCTTTGTAAGATCTTCATTCACATAAGGCTCCTTCAAGAATTCCTTGTAGGGGTTCATATCAAATTTGAAGTTTTTAAACCACTCCTGCCCTCCTCTCGGAATCTCAGTCACATTAGCAATAGCCTCTGGAGATACTGGGAACTCTAACATAGACACTTTAGAATTTAAACCTGTAAAATTCAAGGCAAATGCTTTTGTTACCTCAGCATGCCCACCCTGCAGCTTTTCACAAAATCTCCAGCAACCAGCATCCTTAAAAGCTTTTTTTACACCTTCATCTCTTAATGTAAGATCCAATCCCTCAGGTTCTGCTCTTTGGCATCTTCCAGACCGATGTACCTTTTTCTCCATTTCGCTTTGAAATCTTTCGCACAGAGAAACACCACCAGCTTCAACTCAAATGGAAAATTTAAATTTTGGAACGCATGCTCACTTGCAATCAGGTTCTTTTAAAGAAGAAACTCGGGCTCCTTTGCAATTTAACAGTCTTATCATACAAACGGGTCAGTTCATGCATCATTAACAAACATCATAACACTACCATGCATTACAAAATCGTTTGAATGATTTTTATGTGCGTGGCTATGAACCTATTGGTGGAATGATGGCTCATAATCGCTTGGACAGGACGCCAACTGACAATAAACGGACGGACACAATGACTCATCCCCCCAGACATGACATTTCAAGAATTTGTGCTGCAAAATCCTCGAATCCGCGATTTCGTAGCGCAGATAGTTATAAATTAACAAAATGCGCTACGAAATGGTTGGTTACTGACACGCTGCGAAAAAAACTAAAACATCATTGCGCTGCAAAATCAGCCAATAAAACTGCGCTGCGGAAATGCGAAAAGGACCAGTGATGTAAACAAGATAAGACATGCCTTATACATTCATGACGGAGGATGACTAACGGTATTTGAAAATGATTCACATCAATATCTTTCTAAAACATGATCCCTAAGTAACAAAGATAGGACAACAACCATTTGACACCCATTTTTGACAATGAAACTTTTTGGACAACATTATGTACATGTGACTGCAGTTCTAGGTGATAACAGGGTCAATCTCAACAAAGGATAATCGATGGGGCTTGAGATGACTGAAATAACTGCTAATCTTAGGCTAGGTATGAAGTGCAAGGATTTAATTTGAGTTTTTTGGGGGTTTTGTGTTGGAAAAAGGGAAAGGCAAATTTGGTCTGGGGATGAGGCCTAGTTTTTGCAGAGTTCTGATTGGGGCAAGGAAGGCAATCATTTTGATGCTTTAGATTTGAATGAATGGATGGATCAGACCGGTGAGGAGCCAAGGAGGGAAAGAGAGTCTCAAGGGTCCTCCTCAAACAGATGAAAACATGTAAAATTAAACAAAATTTCAAGGCAGAGCATAACATTCCAATGGATTCTACCTTAATCACTCATTTGTTTAATTTTAGAAGAAAAGAGAAGGGAAAATGATACATATAAACATCAGTGAACTTACAATTACATAGAGAAAAAAATCATCAAAACACAAAGCCACATGGATCCCAACAAGTGCTGCAAAACCTTGGTCTTTTCTTAGCCAAAAAATGCAGAAAATGAATGTACAATGAAGTGCCAAGAAATCCCAAGTGTCCAACCCTAAAAATGACTCAGAAAATACATGATATAGACTATCCCAACCCATTTCCATGCCTCTAGGGGTCGAGCTCATCATTCTAGGAGCTATTTCAACCAATTCTAAACAAAGCATTGAAATCTAGGCAATCAAACAACTTGCCTCTATATCGTAGGAAACTGATTCATTCATTAAATTTTCACTTTTAGTGAATGAATCCTCTAGAACAAGTAAAAATGGGCCAATATTACATCATGGTCCTCAAATTACATCATGGTAGATCAATAGTTACATCAAAAAGTGAAACTAGTCAAAACTGGGCAGAATTATGAGCTGTACAGTGAAAAATAGGCAACAATCCTCTATGCGCTGCGCCTGATTCTCTATGCATCGCACCACTTTGGAGCTGAATTTGAGGTCTTTCCTAAAGTCCAAATTGAGCTCATGATAGCTTGTTGGAAATCCTTTCCTGTCTACTTTCCAACCCAAGTCGAATTTCTGGATTTGGTGTCCATTTTCCCCTCCAAAAATCAAATCTCCCAAGACTGCTTCCTGTGTGTCAAAATAGGGGCAGTGAGGTCATTTTTTGAATGTTTTTGACCTCTTGAGGGTTCAAAATTTTCCCAAATTTATTGGCCATGCACTAGCAACCATAACTTTTCATGAAAAATCCATAAATGCAAAGTTTTTTGGATTTGGAGCTCTCTAGCAAAAGTGTGTGCCACGTGGCGCGACGCATAGGGAGAAAAACCTTGTTTTTTAGTGCAAAAATTTTCAAAATGTAAAACATTGCTCCAAATTTCTTGAAAATTGGGCTGGACCTTCTCTATCAAGTGTCATGCTGGGCTAAAGAGGCTTCGGCCAACATCTGAAGATGATCATGCTCCTTTTGCCTCTTTTGCTTCTTTGTTGCCTTCTTTAATTTTGCCTTTAGATTCCTTATTCGTGCCTTGCAAACCTTGTTCCATGCCATGTAGTGGAAATCCATGTGTCTCAACAATAATTTGTCCCTATCAGCCTTGTCCAGTAGTCTCTCCAAGTGGATGTTGACTCTCTCAAGCCAAGACTCCCGATCATCATTAATCTCTTGCTCTAATGAAGTGAACTCAATCCTCCTCCTTTGGGCAGCTTGGTGATTCTCGCAGATTTTTTGTAACTCCATGATTGCTTTCTGATATTCAAGTTGTTTGTTCCTCTGCTCCAATTATTCCATAGTCCACTTAGCCCTCTCCAAATTGAGGGACAAGGCTTTGATCTCTGTCTGATGCTCCTAGATGATCTCTCTAAGATGTGCACTTTGTGGGCCCATGTCTGTATCATCTTCCTGAACAAGAATAAAGTCCCGCTCACCTGAAGGCCCCTCGTCTTGCATTGGCCTCTTGCCTTTGTCCTTTACCTATGGTCTTGATGTTGAAAACGAGGCCCCTTCCACACCGGGTGGAGATAACACTTGCTTTGCTGCCGCGAACAACTGCATGGTGCCCTTCTGATAAGTAATGAACACTGGTATAGTAGCAGTGTGTGGATCATGGCCTTCATGGTGATGAGAAGGTCCACCTGTCTCATGCCCAACCTCTAGAGGTCCCTGTGAAGCCCTGAAAACTCACGGGAGATGAAATCATCCCAAGTGATGCCCTATAATCCAAGTTGATGAACCACCAAAATTTTGATGAGAGCAAAATGGAAAATACTGTTAAACTACTGCTGAGGAGTCTTGTGTTGCACAAGGGTGGCCATCCTTTCTATGTTTCAGCATATGAAGTAAAGAATGTTCATCATCCATACCCGGGTGAAATGCATGAGCAACCTGATGTGATAAGCATATTAACAGGAGAACCAGCTGAAATACTTCATGATTAATTTCATTAATGGAGAATATTCATCTTTGAGATATCGGAAAGGAAACACTCTCTTGAGATGCATCAAGAAATCGGGTTTAATATATGGCTCATAATGCTACCGGTCAATCTTCTTCCTCTTGTTCCATGGCTCTCCAATTTTAGGTATGCCAGTTGCTAATGAGATAGATTATGGTGTAAGTGTGAAGGTGACACTAGCTAAAGTGACTTGATCACCATGTAAATGCAGTACAAACAAGCGAGCCAACTCATGATGAAATTGAATATTAGCAACCTTCTCACAAAACTCATAACATGACTGAAACTGGAAACAAGAGATGGCAAGAGGGCAGGCCTGCAATTCAGTAAGGGTGGTTGGTTCTTCTCGGATATGTCTGCCACCTCTATGAGGCCTCCGGGGTGCATGTTCCTCCATGGGTGAGTCACTTTGGGTCTCCACTTCATAATCAGATGAATGACTGGATGACATAACTGCTACTATACAAATTGCCTTGGAGAAATAGATGCTAGTGAATGAAATTGTTTTGGACTACCCTTTAGTGATGTGCTTAACCTCTGCCACCAAGGAGAAAATAGTGAAACAAGGGACTGTTAGGAGGGAGGAAAATAATGAGGGATTAGGGACTATTGGGACAGATTTTGTTAGGGAAATATAGTAGGGTTTGGGAATTTTGTATAGGATTGGGAATTTTTGTATAGGTTTAGGGTTTGGGGATTTACATTTGGAAACTTATGAAAGGGAATTTGGGATAGGGGTTTAGTAATTTTAGGGGGTAGGGAACAATGAAATCAGGGAAAAATGGAATAAGGGAGAAAAGCGAATGATGGAAAGAGGATAAACTTGGTGACAAACAGTTGTTGAAACCCTAGGCAGCCATTTTTATGTGAGGGCTTTGACATGGTAGGTTTTGATTATGTGTTTAGACCATCACCATTCATAAACCACCATAGCCTATCACAAAACTGGATAAATCACAGAGATGGAGGCTCTACCTGTCAAATTCGTGCAAGTTAATGGCAATTTGGAACAACTCTTGGCATTTTTCAGGCCTTTTTTTGTGTGCGTCGCGTAGCTCACCCAATGCGCTGCGCCTTCCCAGTGCACCGTGCCCATGTAAAATAACACTGTATGTTTGCTCCCAGTGCACCGCGCCTCCTGCTCAATGCGCCATGCCGGCAAGTTGCAGGGATTTTTTGCCCAATATCCTCACTTGCTCACCAAATCTACTCACTCTTGTTTCTCCTTTGCAAATGGGCTTATGACATGAAGGAATAGCTTATAAACAATTTTTTTTAGAAATCTTGGCTCATGAAATCCACCTTTATAATGTTTTATCAGATAACTTTTATTTCAACCTTTATTTTTGGACTTTTTCACTTTTTAGCATGTTGATGAACTAAATGAGCTGAACTTTGTTTGTTTTTGCAAGTGTTGGAGCTTCTTAGGCTAAGGAAAGGAACCAGGGTGCAGGTGAAGAAATTTACAATGAAGAGAACAAAATTTACATGATCTTGTACAAATAAGGCTAAATACTCTGTTTTTTCCTCAAAACAGAGTTTTGAGGAAAATCACATTTTCGGATACTTATTAACCAAATTTATTGGCGATAGAACATCCTCATGGCCTGTTGGTGATTATCGGACACTCTGAAGCATTTATTGACAATACCCTAATGAAACCCTAGACCTACTTGACACTAAAACCCTAAAGACAACTTTTGCAACTTTGATGAAAAGAAGACTGCATATGCTTTTTTTTATGAGCATACATCAATGAGCAGGTGAATGACATGAGTGAAGTATGGGGACAAGACCCTTCCATCAGAGGATCGATGCTCCTAAATGGAACGCAGGTGATCGAGCAAAATGGGACACCTAAAATGAAATGCAACAAAAGAGGGTTTAATCTCTGACGAAGGGCTGAACAAACCGACTCTAACACCATGCACAATGTTAGATATACATATATAGGTAGCATGATTGTGGTTCCATGATTTTAATGTTTCCACTACATATCATTTATCATTGCATTTATAAATCTCTAATATTTTTAACAACACATTACTCATTTTCTATTCACACTTCAAACCTAACCATATCATATAGTGATTGCAAATGTTGGTTTTTGATGTGGGAATTTTGTTATACCTTCAATATGTGAATGTATTCGATGATTCTCTAGACTGTTCTATTCCTGAGAAGAAACGCTTTCTCATTCGCCACATATCCAATCTTTTGTATTGATGCAGGAGCATCCAACTAGGGGTGAACAAGAGGAAGTGTTTGTCTCACGAGTTAACACGTTCACATCTCACTGTACATGTGTTTCTTTTTTATTTTTATTTACTATGTTATTAACAGTTGGGACATGATAGCAAGTTCTGTTTTATTTTTGTTAAGATGTTTTTTTTTTTTAACAAAAAAAAAAAAACAAAACAGAAAAACAAAAAGAAAAACAAAAAAACAAAACTTTGTTTTTCTAAATTAATTCCAAAATTTAGACAGGTGGAACTTAACAGTTACTCATGGTAACTACATGTAACTGCTTACAGTTTTAAAACTATTCAACAAGTCATACAAAAGGAGAAAAGCAACAAATTATAAGGGTTGATTTCCATCATAGCAGAAGAAAAATAATAGAAACATACAAGAAACTTTCGAAATCATCTAAATCTATTTTGTAACTAGATATATTTCTTTTCTATTCTTAAGACGAATTGAGTGTAATTCCAAATAGAGACAAGTATTGGCATATTAAAATCTTTTAGCAGACATCTAGAATATCAAAGACAATGAGACCGAGGGACGGTGGAAGTGTTGCTACAGTCACACGGAGAGAATAACCATCGAAGAACCAACAAACTTCACAACAACTACCTAAAGTTCCTGAAGAGTATCAAGCGTATAACAAAGAAAATTGGCATAGGGTTTCATAATAAGCACAACCAAATTTCCAGCAAGAAAACAACATCTACGACCAGGTACCACATGAACTAATACGCATCATTCTTTTCATTGCAAATATTGTTTGAAGAGAGATTATAGAAGTCTTTAAATTCATTTACAGTCTTAAGGTAGGACAAACTCATATTACAAGATAGTGAGAGAAACTTGGGTTTGAAACCCTTAATATACATTTGACTCTAAAAAACCCCAAATTAAAAACAAACCAAATGACCTGTCTATTTTCTACAAAGACCAAAATATGGACTAAGTGGCTGACAGAGAGGCTGAAGACTGAGACCAAGACTCAGCATTATCAACAGATGTCAAACATGAGATACATGGGAAGACCCTACCTGGTCTAACAATTCGAAAGAGGAGCCGAAGCCATAGTTGCACACTCGCCATCCACCTGCAACCACCACACACAATAGTTAATAGCGGGAAGTATGGAAACCCCAACTGAATGAAGGAAACAGAGTAAGGGTTTGTCACTTACGAGAGGAGGAGTCAACAAGTTGTAGGAGGAGAGGTCTCAATAGGCCACGAACCGACAAGGAACCCTGCTCACAAGGAGCACCAACTATCAGTACCGACAGAAAATGCAAAGCAGAAACTAAATCAACAAAAGAGAGCTTACCTGTGTTAGCCACAAGTCGAGGTCGAGCACCGGGTCACCTCATGGCCGCAACCTGGATACACAGTGACCGGTGACAAGTTAAACAATGAAAGCATCGAACCAATAATCAAATAGAAAGACAATAATAGAATTACCAAATACACTCATGGGGAAGCCACCCTTAACCATGCTAGTATTTTCCAAACAGAGAAGGCTACGTGTAGAACGCCGAGAGACAAACCCAGAACCCTAAGACAGACGAGAAAACAAAAACAAGCCATTAACAGTGACAATACTAGCAGAGCTCTACCAATTGAGCAAAGCCATGGCCGAAGAATTCAAGTAGAGCGCCACAGAGAAACCTTTCGAAAAATCGAAAGTGAAAACTGGAGAGCAGACCCCTCAGCATAGTGGAGTGAAAGTCAAAAATGACCAAGCAAGTGGAGAGTTAGGGTTTCAAGCACAGTGTAGGGTGGGAGGAAGGAACCCAAGGTAGAGACACATGTCTCCCTCATAGCCTAAACTGTATCAAATCATTAACCACAACAAAATATCAACCACCATTGAAAATCCATAAAAAATCATTTCATTAATAATTTAATTAATCCAAATCTTTGTATCCGGACAGAAGGATGAGGGCTGGTCCCATCAATTTTGGTATCAGCGCAGGTTCAGTTGATTGATTTTCTTATCAAATGGAAGCTAGGAGAAGAAGTCGTGGTAGAGCTATTTGAAGAGTAGTAGATGAGGGATTGAGGGAAGAGATCAGGATCCTGAATGCCCGATTGGTGGGAGTAGAAGCAGGACAAAGAAGGGATCCAGAAGTAGGAGATGACAACGAGGAAGAAGTTGTAGTTATGACAGATGAATCAGATGAAGGACCTGAGATCAAATTGTTAAGGTCACTTTTGTTGGCTAGTCGCAAGCCAAAACCTGAAATTCTGAACTATGATGGCAATTGGTCCACAGAAGTGTTGTTGGATTGGATTAGTGAGTTGGACAAGTATTTTGAATTTGAGGAGGTCATCGAAGATAGGAGAGTTAAATTCACTGCTACTAAGCTAAAAGGACATGCAGCCTTATGGTGGGACAATTTCCAAGAAGAGAGGAGAAGATTGAAGAAGTTACCAATTAAAAAGTGGACCAAAATGGTCACCAAGATGAAGGGTAGGTTTTTGCCCAAAGATTACCAAATCACTCTACATTGACAAGTACAAAATTTGAAGCAGAGAGGAATAACGGTGAAAGAGTATACTAAGAAATTCTATCAGGTGAATTTGAGAGCTAGTTATACTGAAGATACCCTAGAAAATATAGCAAGGTTTGTGAATGGCCTAAGGCTGGAGATATTGGACAAGATAAGTATTCTTTCTCCAAAAACTATAGAGGAAGCATACTAGAGTGCCTTAAAGGTAGAAAAAAATATCACAAGAAAGTAGAATGTCAGGAGGGGACGAGGAACTGGAAGAGGGAAAGGACAATCCTTTGGCAGAGGAAGAACTGCCAACAATAGTGAAGAGGGCAGTAGTTCAAAAACCTCAGGGACAACAAAAAAGGAAGGCATCACTAGGGGAGGAAGGCCATACCAAAGAGGAAGGGGAAATGGCAGAGGCAGAGGAGCTGCCTACTAGTGCTACAAGTGCCACAAGTGGGGGCACAGATCCTTTTAGTGACTTGAAGGAGAACAGGTTGGTCAAAGAGGAGCATATGTTGCTCAAACAGAAGAAGCAGAGGCACTGCCTCAAGAGGTAGAAAATGTACCAGAGACAAGAGAGGCCTTAGTCTTGAATAAGGTATCGTTGAAACCGGCAAAAGAAACGGCTGAACAAACCCAAAGGAAGGCATTATTCCAGACTGTATGCAAGTCACATGGCAAATGCTGCAAACTAATTATAGACAGTGGAAACACTGATAATTTGGTTGCAATAGAGATGGTGGAGAAATTGGGTTTAAAATGATTGAAGCATCCAACCCCCTATAAGGTGTGGTGGTTACAGAAGGGTCACCAACTGCTATTTGATGAGAAATGTGAGGTGGAATTCCATATTGGCAAATATAGGGACAAAGTTATTTGTGACATCATGCCCATGGATGTGTGTCATATTCTGCTAGGTAGACTATGGCAGTATGACCGGAAAGTTGTTCATGATGGGAAGACAAACTGTTACAAGCTTGTTGAGAATGGGATTAAGCATACGCTAGTGCCCATCAAGGAGGAGGAAACTGAGGAAACTAGCAAAACAAAAGTATTATTGATGGGTGGAAAATAATTTTTAAAATAGATTGAAGATGACGAAGTGAAATATGTTGTTGTAAGGAGACCAAGAACAGTGTTGTTGCACACTGAAATTTCTGATTTACCTGAAGAAATCCAGGAAATGTTGCAGGAATTCAGTGACATTGTTGTGGATGATTTACCAGATAAATTTCCACCAAAGCAAGGTATCAGTCATCACATAGATTTCATCCCTGGAGCTAGTTTACCAAACAAAGCTGCTTACCGGATGAGCCCCAAAGACAATGAGGAGATTAGAAAATAGGTACAGGAGTTGCTGGATAAGGGACTGATTCAAGAGAGCTTGAGCTCATGTGTAGTTTCGACAGTTCTTGCTCCCAAGAAAGGAGGCGAATGGCGGATGTGCACGGATTCACAAGCAATAAACAAGATTACAATTAGGTACAGGTTTCCATTGCCACGAATGGACGATATGATGGACTGTTTGAGTTGGGCAGCATATTTTTCGAAGATGGATTTGAAGAGTGGATACCACTAGATTAAAATCCGAGAAGGGGATGAATGGAAAATAGCTTTCAAAACTAATGAAAGGTTGTATGAATGGTTGGTGATGCCGTTTGGGTTGAGTAATGCACCTAGTACTTTTATGCGCTTGATGAATGAGATGTTAAAGGAGTTCATTGGGAAATTTCTGATTGTGTATCTTGACGATATATTGATTTTCAGCAAAACCAAGGAGGAACATTTTCAACATCTTCGATATGTTTTGGAGAAGTTGCAGCAAAACAAGTTACTGATAAATCTGAAGAAATCTACTTTCTTGTAGAAGGAGTTGGCCTATTTGGGTTTTGTGATTGCAGAAAATGAGTTGAAAATGGACCCAGAAAAAGTTGCAGCTATACTTGGCTGGCTAGCCCCTAAGAGAATGTTCGAAGTTTGAAGTTTTCATGGGTTGGCAAGTTTCTATCTTAAGTTTATAATGGATTTTAGTGGAATCTGCACGCCTATGTTGGATACAATCAAGAAGGAAAGTCAACCTTTTCAGTGGATTGAAGCTGCGGAAAAGAGCTTCCAGATGTTGAAAAAAATCACTAAGAGGCCAATTTTGAGGCTACCTGACTTCAGCAAACTTTTTCAAGTTCGTTGTGATGCGAGTGGTATAGCCATTGGGGCTGTACTCAGCTAGGAAGACAAACCTATTACTTATTTCAGTGAAAATTTGAATGAAAGCAGACAGAAGTACTTGTCTTATGACAAGGAGTTATATGTTGTCGTCCAATCATTGAAGCATTGGAGACACTATTTGCTGGGTAATGAGTTTGTTTTGTTTTCTGATAATTCTGCATTACAGTATGTTATGTAGCAACACAAGCTGAACCACAAGCATGCAAAGTGGGTTGAATACTTGCAGAGTTACACATTTGTGTTGAAACATATTAGTGGACAGGCCAACAAGGTAGCAGATGCATTGAGCAAGAGGGTTTTGCTCTTGCAAGAGAGCGCGATACAAGTGCTAGGTTTTGAACACCTGAAAGACTTGTATCAAATAGATGCAAATTTTAAGGAGGCTTATGAAGCCTGCCGCAACCGTTTGTTGAGGAATAATAGTCCATGGTTGTACTATAACCTACAGGAAAAGTTGTTGTTTAAGGGAGGATGGCTATGTATTCCCGACTGTTCGATGAGGGTGAACATCATCGGAGAGAAGCATAGCGGAGGTCTAGCTGGGCATTTTGACATTGATAAGACCTTAGATTAGCTCAGTCACTTTTATTAGTGGCCGAAGATGTGAAGGGATGTGTAGCGATTTGTAACTAGGTGTAAAGTGTGTCAGTTGGTAAAAGGACACAGTCAGAATACAAGGCTCTACACACCACTGCCTATTCCAAGTAGACCGTGGGACTCAGTCAGCTTGGACTTTGCTTGGGTCTCCCAAGAACACAGCACGGTTATGACTATGTGATGGTGGTAGTGGACCGATTCTAAAAAATGGCACATTTCATTCCTTGCAGGAAAACCAGTGATGCCACTCACATAGCACACTTGTTTTTCACATAGATTGTGAGGTTGCACATCTTACCTAAATCCATTGTCTCTGACAGGGATGTGAAATTCACAGGACATTTCTGGCACACCCTGTGGAAAAAGTTGGACACACAATTGAACTTCAGCTCCGCTTATCACCAGTAGACTGATGGACAAATGGAGGTGGTGAATAGGGGTTTAGGAAACCTGCTAAGGAGTCTAGTGGGAGAAAATTCACAAATGTGGGATCATGTACTTGCTTAAGTAGAATTCGCTTGCAATGATTCACCAAATCAAAGCACAGGAAGCAGTCCTTTTCAGATTGTGTATAGAATGCATCCCCGAGGAGTGCAGGAATTGCGGGATTTGGGACAGCTAGAGAAAGGAAGTGCTGGCAGGGAAGACTTTGCAAGAGAAATTAACGACCTACATGAGCAGGTGAAGATGAGGTTACAGGACAGCAGTCAAAGGTACAAACAGAAAGCTGATTTGAAACGACATGAGGTACAATTTAATGTGGGGGATCAAGTCTTAGCGCATCTGCACAAGGAACAATTTCCTAGGGGCGAATACAATAAGCTGAAATTAAAAAAAAATGGACCTTGTAAAATTCTGCGAAAGTTTTATATAAATGCCTATGAACTGCAACTGACTCCGGGTATAGGAATATCGCCCATTTTTAATGTGGCAGATTTATTCCCATACACTGCCAAACTGGAAGAGGATAGTTCGGCACAGCCAAAATGGGACACCCAGGAAATGAGTAGTTCGTGGATGAGACAAATGCCTTCATCTCAGCCACTCGAAATCAAGGGAATCCTCGACACACAAGTGACCAGGTGGACATGGAAAAAGGAGTACCTACAGTACCTCGTCAAGTGGAAAAACCACCCTATAGAGGACAACTCGTGGCTTGATGCAGGACAGATACAACTTGCAGGGTATTCTATCGAGGAGCTCATGGACTGGAGCCATGACTTTTTGTTACTCCGGGAGCCTGATGTAGGAGCATCCAGCTAGGGGTGAACAGGTCACTGTACCTGTGTTTCTTTTTTATTTTTATTTTCTTAGTTATTAGTAGTTGGGACACGATAGAAATTTCTGTTTTATTCTTGTTAAGATGTTAAAAAAAAAAAAAAAAACAAAACTCTATTTTTTTAAATTAATTCCAGAATCTAGATAGGTGGAACTTAAGAGTTACTCATGGTAACTACATGTAACTGTTTACAGTTTTAAAGCTGTTCAACAAGTCATACAAAAGGAGAAAAACAAAACATTGTAAGGGTTGATTTCCATCATAACAGGAAAAAAATAAAAATAAATAAATAAATAAATAAAAAATAATAGAAACATACAAGAAACTTTTGAAATCATCTGAATCCATTTTGCAACTAGATATATTTCTTTTTTGTTCTTAAGAGAAATTGAGTGTAATTCCAAATAGAGACAAGTATTGGCAAATTAAAAATCTTTTAACAAGCATCTAGAATATTAGAGATAGCGAGATCGAGGGCTGGTGGAAGTGTTGCTATAGTCACACGGAGAGGATAACCATCGAATAACCGACAAACTTCAAAACAACTACCTACAGTTCCTGAAGAGTATCAAGCGTATAACAAAGAAAACTCGCAAAGGGTTTCATAATAAGCACAACCAAATTTCGAGCAAGAAGACAACATCTACGACCAAGTACCACATGAACTAATACGGATCATTCTTTTCATTGCAAATATTGTTTGAAGAAAGATTACAAAAGTCTTTAAATTCATTTACAGTCCGAAGGTAGGACAAACTCATATTACAAGATAGTCAAAGAAACCTGGGTTCGAAACCTTGAATATACATTTGACTCTAAAAAACCCCAAATTAAAAACAAACCAAATGACCTATCTATTTTCTTCAAAGACCAAAATATGGACTAAGTGATTGAGAGAGAGGTTGAAGACTAAGACCAAGACTCAACATTATCAACAAATGTCAAGCACGAGATACATGGAAAGATCCTACTCGATCTAACAAGTCGCAAGAGGAGCTGAAGAGACAGTTGCAAGCTTGTCATCCACCTACAACCACCACACATAGTAGTTAACATCGTGAAGTATGGAAACCCCAAATCAATGAAGGAAACAAAGTAAGGGTTTGTCACTTACTAGAGGAGGAGTCGACAAGTTGCAGGAGGAGAGGTCTCAAGAGGCCGCGAACCGACAAGGAACCTTACTCATAAGGAGCACCAACTATCACTATTGATATAAAATGCAAAGCGGAAACTGAATCAATGAAAGAGAGCTTACATGTGTTAGCCGCAAGCCAAGGTCACCTCGTGGCCGCAACCTAGATACACAGTGACCCGTGACAAGTTAAACAACGAAACCATCGAACGAGTAATCAAATAGAAAAACAATAATAGTGTTACCAAATACACTCAAGGGGAAGCCACCCTTAACCGTGCCAGTGTTCTCAGAAGAGAGGAGGCTACGTGCAGAATGCTGAGAGACAAGCCCAGAACCCTGAGACAGACCAGCAAACAAAAACAAGGCATTGACAGTGACAAAATACTAGCAAAGCTCCGCCAATTGAGTAAAGCTGTGGCAAAAGAATTCAAGAAGAACTCCACAAAGAGGAGTGAAAATTGAAAATGACCTAAAAAGTGGAGAGTTAGGGTTTCAAATACAAGGTAGATACAGGTGTCTCCCTCACAGCCTGAACCATATCAAATCATTAACCACAGCAAAATATCAACCACCGTAGGAAATCCATAAAAAATCATTTCATTAATAATTTAATTAATCCAAATCTGTGTATCCCGACAAAAGGACGAGGGTTGATCCCATCATGTATTGAATGTTTCTGCGGTTCATATTTTGTTTTTCCAAATCAAAGTTTTCAATTGTAATTAGAGTTTTTGCAGTGGTTTAATGACCTTTCCATTTTTCAATTTCATACATTCACTTTTACTCCAATTCTTTCTCTTGCACCGGTTTTCATGGCTAGGGTTTCATTGGTTCTGCAATTGCATATGTCAACCCCTTCAGAACCTTGCAACAAGTGTATACTAATTTCTTTTCCTATGTGTATAACATACATTTGTTCATTATCGGTGGTTGACCTTGAAATCTATAAATTAGAAGGGTTTACTTGTTCATTTAACTTGGAGACTTCTGCATAGAGGTATTATTTTATTCAGAGACATGTAAGTGTCATATAATTTTTCATTCATTTTTTATTGCGAAATATTTTAGTTTGTGATCTCACAATTTTGATTTTTTCTCTTGCAATACTCTTGAGTTGTTATTTATGGTCTCACTGTGACTCTTACAGGTCGGCTCAAGGAGTATTTCGACACAAATCTATTCTAAAGGGTATATTGTCACTATGCCTTAAAAAAAAAAACTTCTCTTATTGTTCTCAGAATATTAATTTAATTTGAATCAATCTCGTGCTTTCTTTTTTCCTTACGTTTTCTGTAGGATTTTGGATTGTAGATATAAAGTTTATTTCAAGAATGAAGTTAGGCTTTCTATCTCTATTCGGTTGCAATGCTTTGAGTTTGCTAGTTTAAACCCTTTCAGCCATACACCCAAAATTCCTCTTTTATCTTACTGTCAGGATTTTAGAAGGCATTTTCATCCTTCGTTATTATGGTACTTCTACAATCAAGGTTTGTTGTCTATGCATGTTTTTATATACTCTTTTCTCCTTTATTTAGTAATGGCACAGTTGCCTCTAGGGTGAAATTACAAAATAACACTCTTGCGTTATACTCTTTCTCCACTAGGTGTGCCCCTGATAAGTTACATGAAGGATTTTCTACCTTTGTGACCAACCTAAGATCTCAGGTTTTCTGACAAATTTTTACTTTCTTTTCTCTATCTCTGCATTCTTAATTTTAACAAAGTGTCACAGAACTTTAGACTGTCTATAATAAACATTTATGATTTTTTATCCTACTTAGGTTTAATCATTTTTTATTCAATCTGTAAGAAATTTCTCTCTTCCCTGATTCCTTTTTTGTTGACTGTTTGGGGATTCTAATTTGCTAATTTATTTTCTACCAGATGGGAGTCCATCTTGACAATAAACCTAACCAAGTATTACCTTAACATTCTTCCTACTGTGATTGGTCCTTAATTATTGATTTTTATAAATTAACTACTCATACTAAACACAAATGTGTTGGTTGTCTACGTTCTTCTCGTACTTGTCATCTTAGGACTTGCACGACCTCTAGAATTGTCTACTGGAACTCTCATTTATTATACTTGCAAATTCATTAGGTTTCCTTCTCTAGGTTGGAACTACCTCACAAAATTTCTGGCTTCTTATTTGTATGGAGACATTTGTCTAATACCGACAATATTTATTGTCTCAGAAAATTTCTTAGCATATATCTTAGTCATGGAATTTAAGAATTCATGGTTGTTTTTTTCTTTTATATTTAAGTTGGGCTTAATGATGCATTTTTTACTAATATAGTTGTATATACTTGTTTAAAAGGAGCCTTATTCGATTAAGTCTCAATTTACCTGGACTATGTATTTATATATACATTTCTATCTCTAAAGGATTTAATTGAAAAGG
Organism: Pinus taeda; assembly: GCA_000404065.3. Classification (NCBI taxonomy): domain Eukaryota; kingdom Viridiplantae; phylum Streptophyta; class Pinopsida; order Pinales; family Pinaceae; genus Pinus; species Pinus taeda. Next base: position 51,688 of record APFE030456781.1, on the reverse strand, counting down.
ACATCATAATTGTAGAATTTTTATTCATATGGTTTAACAAACTATTGTTTAGCTTCTATACATTACAAATTTACAGGTACATGGTATTCAAAGAAAATATCTTTGTATTGCCTTATAATTGACTGTATATATGTTAGTGCTACATATTTTATACTTAATATTTCTTGTGCTTATTATATTTTCATAGTTTCCAATTTGACATTCAATCTTGTTTTGTGTTGCTACAGAATTCTGGTTGTAGATATTGTTTCTTTCTATACATGGAGATTATTTGTACTTTCTTATTTACTATACCATTTATAAGTTTTCAAATGTATAATTTACTTGTTACTACATGGTTTTTCTTCTTCTCTTTTCAATATATACTTAAATATTGTATGAATTCCTTTAGCTTACTCCACTAAAACATATTACTCATGTTAACCGTAAATTTGTTTGTACATAGTTCCACTATACATATAAATACCTTATTTCTATCTATCCTTGAGGAATAAAAATACCCATTTCTTAATTGATATACGAAATTAACATTTTATTTTCGGGTTATTCAAGAAAATTTTCTTCTCCCTCATAGTAAATTATTGTATGATTATTATAGAGTAACAATTCCATATATCTAAATCTTTCATTCTAACTCTTACTACATCCCAACATGATCTACATAAAACACTTATGGAATTAGTGCTTTCAAATTAAGCACTCAAGAAGTGTTGAATTACTTCTTTAAAATTAAGTACATAATTCCACTATACACATAAATACCTCATTTCATTCTATATCAAAATACCTATTTCTTAATTGATATACGAAATTAACATTTTGTTTTCTGACCATTCAAGAGAATTTTCTTCTCTCTCATAGTAAACTATTGGATGGTTATTATAAATTAACAAACCCATATATCTAAATATTTCATTCTAACTCTTACTGTATCTTAAAATGATATACATAAAACACTTCTAGAATTAGCACTCAACAAATCAAACTGTAATCTCTACAATAGTATGTACTTGATTTCTTTCTATACATTTTTCCTTTAGTTATTTTTAATACAAAAACAGGGTGTAAAAAAAATACTTTGACATAAACAAATATTCGATTTTAGCTACTGTTATTTAGAATAATTCCATTATGAATAAGATAAGAAAAATAAACAATTTGCATATAAAATAATAGTGTTAGAAACATCGAATTGTAATATTCTTTTGGGAAACTACAAATTAAGTAATTTGGCTCCTACCAACCTTAACACAACCTCTATTGGTCCCCCTGAGAAACTAGGCCTGCAATGTCTTTTTTGTGTATTTTCTTTTCCACCTCTCTTTAGTCTCTCAATTATCCTCTCAGGAAATTATGAAACACAAGCTAGAAATTCAAAGAATTTTATCCATCTACCACTTTTGGGTGGTTATTAACTGCCTCCACCTCATCAACATGTGGCAGGTAGTTAGCTGCTCATTACTGAGCCCTTGTTTCCCACTTCTAGAGACAACTTCCTGTCTTCTAGGAAACATTAAATTGGCCAATACAATATTTTCATAATTAAATATAATCACCCATATTAGATACCTAGAACCTATTGACTGATAAAATAATTGCAGAGTTTCTACTCTTTCAAACATATGTACTCCAACATTTAATTTCTCAGTTTTCTTAAATTTTTAAAATAAAACATAAATGCAACTTTACAGTAAATTGCTTATAATTAAATATATGTTTGTCTCTTTAATATACATGTATTTACAATAAAGTCTTTAAGCTACCAGGTATCACAAAATTTCTCTTTACAAATAAACCAACTTAGATTCATCTTAACTCCAAATTTATCATGTGCTAAGAAGGATTGAATCTCTAGCTAGAAATGCAAAGCTTTTTTTTAGTGCAAAATGTGAGGAAATGTTTGCAACTTGAGAGATTTGATCCCTCTCCACACTTAGTAGATTCAAAATCAAGATGGATATAAGCTAGTAGTATTAATATTAATAATAATATAATAATTAATATTATTATATCAATAATAATTAATAGTATTAAATAATTTATTTGACAATGATGATATTAACTTAATTACTTAATTAATAGATGATGGCTAGATATATTGAAGTTAAAATATGCTTTATTGGGCACATAATTAAACCCAATTATATGTATATATATATATATATTATATATATATATATATATAATATATAGATATATATATATATATATATATATATATATATATATATATATATATATATCTATATATATATATATATAATATATATATATATATATATCCCCATGAGGTGTAGACCAATTTGTTTGTGTGGGATTTAGTCCCCAAGTGGTCATAGGTTCTCTTATCACCCAAAATAGGACCCCGATATGGTGCTGATTAGACTATCTTAGTGTAACTATTTCAAACCAATCTTTTAGCGAAGGCTTAGCCTCCTCAGCCTAAGAGGGCTCTCACAAAGGGTTAATGATATTGATTAAAGATATGGATAGATGGCTAACTCTATGGTTTTGTGATTTTACAGGTTTATAGGTTGCAAGATGACGGTTGGCTACCATTGGGCTATGGAGTCAAAGTATGTTTCAGTACCACAGCAAGATCAGCTTAACATAATATTAAGGGCATAGAGACTCTTTATACATCAACAAAACAAAGATATAATGCAAGGAAACACAGTTTATAAATACATGAAGGAAGTTAAAGCATCATTGATGAGTTCTAAGTAACATGTATTCATACCACGACAAGTAAGTGAAAGAGGGAAGCCATGAGACAATAGGACATTAAAAACTCTCTTTGAATCCTCAGTAGTGAAGCCAAAACATTCTACCTAGCATGGAAGTCAAGGCATTATAGAGTTCAAGTGCAGAAATGCAAATATAAAACAGTGAAACACACTTAGTTTATCTATGAAGGAAGTCAGAGAATCATTGATGAGTTCTAAGTATCATAAGTAAACACCACTGCGATGTAAGTACTGGAAGATGCCATCAAAACAAGAACGTAAAAGAACTCTTTATGAATCTTGAGTTGTCTAACTAGAAATTCTGCATTAGGTTAAAAATATACACACTAATAGCTGAGCCAAAAAGTCTCCAACCCCTTGCTAATTCAAACTCTTGCTTTATAGCATTTACAACATGGATTCCCTCATCCCTCATCAAGAGAATTCGAATTTTCTATGAGTGACACCTATTCTAACCATAAAACAAAGTATTAAATACAAGTGACACCTAACTAGCAATCCTAGAGTCCTAATACAATTAGGAGTACAACTCCTTATTATGACTAAACCACCTTAACTAAACATTGAATGCATTCTTTGACAGTTGTAACCTCATGAGGTCAAATTTGATGAAGCCTCCCACGTTGTCACCTTATTGCTGATGACAAACCCTAGAAATTAGGGAACATGTTTCCCTATTTTTAGGTTTAGGATCCTTGAATGTTGACACGTGAGACAGAGCCTTTATCTTCTCATCCATGACATATTTTACGAAACTAAAGGAGGTTTTTGTAGTCCATGTTGTCTACAACAAAAGACTCTCTTTTTCTTTTAAAAAACTTCTCCAACTGTCCAGAATCTGCCCTTGAAAAACACATGTAAAACAGGAAAAATCTGTTCTCTGAAATTAGGGTTTCAAATAAAGATTATTATATCCCAACTGATAACACTTATGAAGAAAGTGAGATAGGTTATTGTATCTGGAGATTTTATGAAGATAAACCTCCTTCATAATTCCAAAATAACTTTTCTTGTGACCAGAAACGGATCTTGAAAAATACTGCTAAAACGCGAATACAAAGCTTGGCCTTCAGCAATTTCGTAGCGCAATTGTAACCATAAATTTCTCCCACATAATAATGAATTTGAAGAAAATGAAAGAGGTTTTTGTAGCTCAATATGTTAGGAAGAAAAGCCTCTTTTAGTTTTGAAAATTGAGTTTTCATCTGCTCATGAACCCTTTTGGAAGTTGACTAGTAAAAGTAGAAAAATAGTCTTTTATGCTAAAATAGGCTTTTTTAGTGGTTTCGTAGCACGCTACCAAAAATCCTAGTTCAGTGATGTCATAGCGCAAAATGGGATTTTTACACTATCTGCGCTACGAAAATGTGGATTCGTATCTAATTTCAAAATTTCTTCAAAATGATGTGAGATATGACTTCTAAACACATGGTGAGGCTTCTACGACATGGAATGAGGCTGTCAAACTTTATTTGGAAAAGAGAATGACACTATTGAGATGAGATGACTAAAAACCGATTATAAGACTATGACTAGAAACAACGCAAACTTTCCAAAGTTTAGAAAAAAAAAATTTATGGTGATAACAGTGGCTCCACTAGGGATAGTGTGCCCTTGTGGTACACTAAGAACCTGTAGCTCCAGTGCCACTATCCATCCTCTAGAATAAAACTCTAAACTTCTGCCCAATTTTCTCCTCAAGCCTTTAATGATTTCTGTAAGAAGAATTCAAACTACACCTACTGAAATAGATGCTTAGTCAACCTACCCTGAGCTTATTTGCACATTCCTACCTACCCTATCAGTTGCAATCTCCACTTGTAGCTCAAGGAACATGAAACTTCCAATGAAGCCAGTCATCGATCTGATTTGACACTTGAATCTCTTGGTTGTGCTTGAATCAAAAATAAATATGATACTGAAATAAGAGAGTCAGCATGAGATGTAACTGATCTTCAAGATAAAAATATAACTGGAAATCTGAATAGTAAATCTTTTCCATGTAATCAGCTATAGGGTCAAAAAAGACATGATTAGTTTGATGATTCTCATAACATTCTATATCTTCAAACAACTGATTCTCAACCACACAAAATTCCTTTGATATTCTTTCCAATTGCCTTTCTGCATGATTCCCATAGACAATGTAATTTTCCTCACTATTATGATCATTCTTTGAAGTAATCTGCTGCAAGGAATTACATAAATGATCAACCTTTACCTTTACCTGGGGGTTATAAAAAAATTTGTTCCAGTATTTCTTCTTGGTGTTTGCAATTATTTTCATCTTCATTATGATCCAAAGACTCACAAGTTTGTTGCATCTCTACATCAATCTCGGAGGATGTAATATGATTTTCATAAGTAAACCCCTGCTGATTTTCATGTTGCATTTCATGGGATGTTATCCTTTCTTCCTGGTGTTGAAATGTATTGTTATGAAGAGCCTCTAAAATTTCTTCATCCATAAATTCATCATCATCATAACAATCCTACAAATATTGAATAAAACACACAAAATGTTTACAGCAATCTTTGACCAGCAAAAAGGAGGGATGACACTCTTTATACATGTCATAGAATACATCATGGAAATCAACAAGAGAATATAATGAACCATTTTCCAGGCTTTTATACCAAGACCATGCTTTTCCTTCTAAAGTGGTCATAAACATCTTCATGAGACAATCTTCAAGGAACTGAACCTTAAGATTGCGTACACGCATATGGAACCTAACCAAACGAAGAGCAGCATTGTCTTTCTTTTCATCTTTGAATATTGGAAGATCATCTAACCAATCAACCTTTGGCATAGGATTTGGAAAACCAGGGATATGAGACCGATTCATAGGGGCATACCTGGCATTCATTCTTGCAATGGAACTCATCTTGAAACTTCATCAAGCTACTGATCTTCTAGCAGTGGAGTCACCTTCCAATTTTTTATTCGATATGTGGAGTTGCCAAGGTAGATGCAGCCTCAAAAACTTTCTGAGAAGTTCAGCTTTATTGATTTTGGGAATGAATAATCTTCAGACTCCCGGCAGATGCACCAAAATTTTATCACCAAAATAGGACCTTGATAAGCTGTTGATTAGACTATCTCAGTGTAACTATTTCAAACCAATCTTTTAGCTAAGTCTTAGCCTCCTCAACCTGAGAGGGCTCTCTCAATGGGTTAATGATATTGATTAAAGATATGGACAGATGGCTAACTCTGTGGTTTTGTGATTTTATAGGTTTATAGGTTGAAAGATGAGGGCTAGCTACCATTGGGCTATGGAGTCAAAGTATGTTTCAGTACCACAGCAAGATTAGCTTAACATGAAAGTCAGGGCATAGAGAGTCTTTATACATCAACAAAACAAAGATACAATGCAAGGAAACATAGCTTATGAATACATGTTACTTAGAACTCATCAATGATGCTCTAACTTCCTTCATGTATTTAGAACTCATCAATGATGCTCTAACTTGCTTCATGTATTTATAAACTGTGTTTCCTTGCATTGTATCTTTGTTTTGTTGATGTATAAAGACTCTCTATGCCCTGACTTTCATGTTAAGCTGATCTTGCTGTGGGTACTGAAACATACTTTGACTCCATAGCCCAATGGTAGCTAGCCCTCATCTTTCAACCTATAAACCTATAAAATCACAAAACCATAGTGTTAGCCATATATCCATATCTTTAATCAATATCATTAACCCTTTGAGAGAGTCCTCTCAGGCTGAGGAGGCTAAGCCTTAGCTAAAAGATTGGTTTGAAATAGTTACACTGAGATAGTCTAATCAGCAGCCTATGAGGGTCCTATTTTGGTGATAACAGGTTCAAATTTCATGGGGAGGGGTTGAGGATGGAAACCACCTTTAGGGGAATTGACTATCCTAAGGGATGTCCAAGCTTGACTGGGCTTCACACAAATTAATACATGTTGGCTTGATACATGAAGGTAAAATATGCTTTATTGGGAACAAAATTAAAACTATATATATATATATATATAGATATATAAGGTGTAGACCAATTGGTTGGTGTGGGATTAGTTCCCACCTGGTGACAAGTTCAAATCTCATGGGGAGGGGTTGAGGATGAGAGTAAACTTTAGGGGAATAAACTATCCTAAGGAACATCCAAGAATATCCCATTAGTGGGAAAACCATTCTTCCATCCAACAATGGGGTTGGCCCTGGTCTAGGTTAAATCTAGTTTGACATATATATCACCCCACTAGTGGGCACGTCATTCTTCCATCCAACATTGGGGTTGGACCTAGTCTAGGCTCAACCCATTTCGATATGTATGTATATATATATATATATAGATATATACACACACACACACACACACACACACACATATAAAACAAATTCTTAACATAAAAGGATTCTCTTTATAATATTACAAATAATTAAATTATTTTATTTTAAATAATTTGACCTAGTCAACATACCATTACATTACATAATGTTTTACAACATTTCTGAGCAGGAGAAAGCAATCACCCACGCAAGAGAAATCATTGGGAGTTATGCTAATATGTTGTGTTGTGATAAATTCTAACAATACCAAGTTTGAATGCAAAAGAATTCCAACAATATATTGATAATTACAATAGTTGTTTTGCAAAGAAAGAGAAAGTAGCGACCCATGTAGGCAAAACCCTCAAGAGTTTCAACTCTCTAAAATTTTCTCTATAATATATTGATAAATTACACGTACAAACTTTTGATAATTTTGGCATTCGCACATGTATATTTTAAGAAAAACAAAACACACAAGAAATACCTTAACACAATTACATAGGACATACCTTAATACAAATTCCTTGTTGCTGATAATTTTTTGATATCGTTGGATGTTTGGAAAACCTTCTAGATCATCTACAAAGAGAAAAATTGACCTTTTTATTACCACCATTGCACCTTAATAAGTGAGAATTAAGTTGAATAATTAATATGTATTATTTGTGTTTGTGTTTCTTAGAAGAATTGTAAGCTGACATTTAACATTTCAAATTATAACTTTTAATTATTATAGTTCTTAATTCAGTAATTTCAATTTTCTTAATTATGATTATTTTAACTATAATTTTTGAGCCAACATAACATTACATTACATGACTTTACAACATCTCCCTTGTATTGTGTTGTAGAGTCTAAAAAATTTCTTTTGAATATTTGAATATACTTGAAATGATAAATATAATATTCTTTTTTGTGAAGTAAAAATTTGTATTGTGTAATATCATAGATTTACATTCTAAGCATAGGAAGTCTAGGTTCACCTACTTTTAGGAAACTAAACCATACACAAAACTTGAGTTGTACCAAAAGATCAAAAGGAAAAAAAAAGAAGAGTTTTTTGCTTGAAAATACAAAACAATGGGATAATATGTCTGGGCACGTCGAAATTTCTTTTGCATAGAACTATAACAAGGGAAAATTAAAGAAAATAAAAGTAAAGAGGCACATATGCATGCATTCTTATTTTTCTGAATCCATAACTTCGACATGGATGGGCTTCTTGTCGCTCTCTAAAGAGAAGACAACATTAGGAGGAGGTCCCATTTCTCATTCAATTCTTACAAGGCTATGGTTGATGACCATCAAAAGTCATTGCATTTGATTAAGAGATATGATGATGTCATCCTTGAGCTCATTGCAATGTACAAGCACTCTTCTCAAGAGGAACTTGAGGTGCCATTAGATGTCCACTATGTATATATACTGATTATGTATACCCCTTGTATGAACAACATCAAGAACCCAATTTGTAACCTCAACTAACACCTCAATATTTGTGAGATTGTGTTTCTTATTGAAAAGTTCTTGTTCCACCTAAGTGATTTATTCTTGAATTGGTTGAGGGGTCAACTCTCAATAGCATGTGATTGAGCTTTGAACTTGAGTTTAAGCTCTAGATTTTCCTTTCTCTTAATAGTAAGCTACTCCTCTCCTAACTCTAGCCCATTGTTTGGGCATGGGGCCAGCCAGAGCTATTAAAGTTCAGAGATGGGTGTACTTAATTTGGTGAAAGTAAGGGTCCCCAACAAAGTCCTTTTTCTTTGACTGAGCTTCGTATCGGCTGAGAAAACGAAAAATCAAAACCATTCATAGGAAAATATCTATGACCAATTTGAGGATTAATATTAAAATTTCAAAGCCAAAGAATTGTAACATATCTAGGTCGAAGAGGACCTCTGGGCTTTGGCGGGGGCGCACACCTGGAGGGAAAAATTACATTTTTGGCTTGTAGTGGTGCGCACAATGTTATTCTATGTCATCAGAAAAATGTATGAATTCAAAGAAAATTAGAGTGCCAAACAAATGAGGACCAACCTTGGTTTAGGAAGAGGAAACACCTTAGATAGGTCAGTCTTTCCCTCCTAGACATAGGGCTGACAATGAATCTAAGTTGATGAAAAAAACCAGGAAACTCAGAATTGAATAGGGCACCTACAATGAGTTATAGTGATGCAGGAGCATTCAGCTCAACAATTTCATCATAGTCTAGTTAACTTAGGGGTCTTGTGTTTTCAAGGAAGTTGGATTCCTATGTATGTAATTATTAATGTTTTAAGTGATTAGAATATGAATTAATTAGATACTATGAAGATATTTGTAAATGCTCTCAAATGTAGGAGAACATGGGTGATTAATGATGATAAGAGAGTTAGAAATCAATTGTAAGTCTTGGACTAAAAAGTGGTTTCATGATTTGAGGAGCTAGAGAGGATTCTTAGGGATAAGTAGGAGTCAAAAGTGGACTTAGAGGATATTTAGGATTTAGTTCAGCAAATTAAGGATCTAAACTAGAATTAGTTCAACATAACCTTTCGTATAAATGTAAGCCAAAAAGGCATAAAGAGTCAGTAGTTAGAGAGTGGTTAGTGAGTCAAAGAGTCAGTTAAGCCTACAAGTAGAGAAGAAAAAGGCCACTGATATAGAAGATCAGGCCAAGGAAGAAATTCCTGTGTAAATGTTTGTTTGTTAATACAGATTACTCGATTCAGAGTTTGTATAATGTGTACTGTGTAACTGAATTATAATCTGTGTGTGACTAGAGTAGTTCTGCGTAACTTATGTTGCAGGTGTACAAAATCAGAGAAGGGGTAACATAGAAGAGTGTATCGGGTTTACACACAGTCAGTATTGGAGAGATCCTTCAATATTCCAGTGAAGGTGTGAAGGAGTGAAATAACGGAGTTGAAGATCGGAATCAGAACAAGTGAAAACCATAAGGCGAAATCGAATACACAAGGAGAAGACAGAATGGGCTGTTACACAGTAAGAAACAAATGAACATAGTAGGGGAGCACAGGAGTCGTTGGATCAATCAGATCAACGAATGAAAGTGAAAGAGATAGATGATGAGGATTAAGTCGTGCCACATAGGTAAAAGAAATAAACAACGGTGATTAGTAACCACAACGGGGGTAGAGAGTACGGGATTCCTTGATCACGGTTGAAGGCCTGCAATCGATCTTAACCGTCGATCACAAATTCAGATGCTTACGTCATAGTCAACTACGGGGGTTGAGAGCTTGATAATCCATGTGCTAGTTGAAGGGCCGCAAACCATAGGATTTGATGGATTATGTTATCCAACAGATATCGGGTTTTAAGTTGATCGGACTTTAACTTCAAGGGCGGACCCAAACATTTATAGATTAAGGTTGTATAATCCTTATCGGCTCTATAAGGCAATTAAATGCCATGCAAGTGGTCTGTGCAATATCATTGTGGACTGTCAGATCAAATGGGTTTTGATCTATGGTGCAGGATCACCGAGCAAGTCTGTCGATCGGGGGAAGACATCAACCATCGGATTGAAGGTAAGATCGACAGTGGAGATTGAGCGATAAGGCTTGGGTAGAGCGGACCCGAAAAGGTTATAGGTGCAGTTTCATTCTATTTGAAGTCCAGTTGTATTATCACATATCGCATCTGAGAGGCGATGAAGTCACATGTTGGTGTTGCGAGATTGCGACAGTCGTTGATCTGGTGGATGAAATCAATGGTGGAAAGGGTAATCACATATCAGAAGACCGGAGTTCTGAATGCACATTCTATGGAGTCCTTTGAACTCTGCAATTGCAATAAAGGATAAGCTGACATGTAGTGCAAGGTTTAGTTAACATGCGTGGTTATATAATTAACCAGAGTTGTTATGAGGCTGAAGGGTTGAGATATAAGTTTCCGCACCAAAGGATTAGCAAAGGATCATAGTGGGGTTATTTATTAACCCATTCCGCATGGGACCAATTAAGGGGCCTTAAACCTTAATTTATGAAGGTTTGACCAGGCAGGTCAATAAAATTCCTGGGATATATGAGATTATGCATTTTATATGCATACTATGGGTATCACAGGTTTTTACTCCATCAAAGTGGTAACATAGTAGAATTGTGGCTGAAACATTTGATATTAAAGCAGCACAAAGAAATTCTACATGAAAATTTCTTTGAAAAGAATTTAGAATAGGGTTATGTTTTGAAGGTGTGTATACAAGCAAATGGTGATTAAAGCAGGCAAGAGGAGATGAGATTCTAATCTGACAAACAGTAAGCACACAGAGATAAAGTATAACAGAAAATTGGAAGAATTGTGGATGCAAGGGAACAAAGGGCAATCCATTCAAAGTGCAGGTGAATGGTAGAACAAGATCATGCAGAGGTCTTGAAGGTGAGATGGTATGGTTTTATTTTAATTTGATTTTAATATTGGAGCATTTATTCTTTATATTGATACACAAGTGACAACAAAGGAAAGTGAGAAAATTTCAACAACTTAGAGTAAGGAGTGCTCAATTGGTTCCAAAGGAAATAACCAGAGAAATGCTAAAAGATTGAGCTCAAAGGAGAGAAGCTTAGTGAGGCATATGTAGCAAGAAAGGAGACTTGTTACTATAGAGGTATTGTTGCAACTCACAAGAATATCATAAAGGCAATTCCACAGAGGACGTGGGTAGAATTGCTAAGTAATGAAGGAAGCTAATAAGACTTTCTAAGTGAAAGAAGAGGTGGTTAGAACCAAGTATTTCATTGTGATTGAAATACAAGAGGATAGTTGTGTTCTCAAAAGATGTAGATGAGTTGAAGCCTAGAAGGAGCAGAGAGAAGTGCTCAAAGAGGTTCTAGATAATAGAGAACCAAGTGCTTGCCAAAAGACCCAGTACAGAGGAAAGCTTGGTGAGGTAAGTGGTAGCAGGGAGGACTTGTCGTTGCAGAGGCTTTAATGCAGGTCATAGTAGGTGAGTGAGGAACTCATGAAGATAGAGAAGAAGATGACTACTAATAGTCATAACAGAGATAACAAAGGTTCTAAGGAAGACCACAACATAAGAAAAGTGAAGAAAGGGAATGCCAAGGTAAATGGCAAGAGGATGAGTCAAGAGGAAATTGAAAATGAGATTGTTGAGATGAAAGAACAACTCAATTTATTAATGATGATACTTGAGGAAAGCCAAAGACTAGGTTGATCTTGAAGAAAAATCTAGTGAAGTGGCATAAGTTACAAAGAAGGCTACGACAGAGACAAGTGAAGGGCCTGGTGGAAGAACTCAGAGAGGTTGAGTTGGAAATGGAAGTTTCCATTTGTGAAATAGAACAGGAGGAAGTTATGGGTGAAGATGAAGACTTGAAGACTAAAACTTCAAGTGAGACCAAAAGGTCAAATGATTTTAAATCTGATAGTTTGTGTGTGATTGCAGGTGAAACATGTGAAGAAAGACAATTTGTTGATATTGTCATAATGGGGGAAGAAGACAGGAAGAATCTAAATTCTGTCCTGAAAGAGGATGAGATAGATAAGTCTCATGTAAATTCATGTACACAGTTGGGAACAAGTTTTACTTTTTAGAATTGCAAGGATTGAAAGCAGAGGAAGTTTGACTCATGATGATGGCCAAAAGTAGGAAGAAGTGGGGAAGGATATCAAGCAACCAAGTGAAGGATTTGAGGAGATTGAAGAGAATACCATCGAAATATTTTTGAGTCATGTAGAGTACTTGGAACAACAAGAGGACTTGGTGATTGAATCATCAAGTCAAATCATGAGGTCTTGTGGTTTTAAGACTAACAAGTTGTGTGTGAATGCAGATATTGCAGAAGACAAACCATCCATCTTGAGTGAAGCTGAAAGTTGCCAAGAAAAGTATGTTGACAACTGTCTTTCAAATGAAGATCAAGCTAAGTTATTACAGCAGAAGGAGTTCATAAATTCCTTGCTTAGTGAAGGAAATATCTTCAGTAGAGATGAGATAGTTATATATTATGATAAGCATTTTGTCATTGATAAGGACAAAGAGAAATTGATTTTCTTAAATGGCCAAAGGAAGAGTGATGGACAGACATCTAAAACTATCACAAAGATGGAGGATGAGAATTTTTTTCTGGCCGAGAATGAAGAAGTAGTGTCACCAAGAAATTATACTAGTGATAAAGAAGAAGATAGTGAGGATTGTATAGAGTTTTTAGGATAAATCCCAAGTTAGGTGGAAAATTTATGGCATGAGTTAAGTCTTTTGGAGAAAAGTTTAGAAAACCAAAGAGTAAGTGTTCAGGTTGTAAAGACAGAGCTGAATGAGAATGAATAAGTTCACTACAGTGGACAAGAGTAGAAAGACATCATTGAAGCTAATGGTGTGGAAGAGAGACTTGCTGACAGTCTTGAGAGTCATTTGAAGAATCAACATACTGATGTGTTGATAAAAGAGGAAAAATCAGAGCAGCATACGGAGATGTTGCCAGAGGAGGGAAAGAAATTGATCCCTTATGCTTTTTATTTTAACAATTGCTTTATGATTGTAGGTTGTGATGAAGACACTGCTGCAAAGACAAAAGAATATTTGGCACGGAAGAACATTCAAATGAAGGAAGAAAAGGAAGATTCCATGAAAGTACTTAGCCCATGGAATGAAAACATTAAATCATTGAAAAGTAAATTTGCAGACAAGGAGCAGAAAATAGATGTTGCAGAGGGAGATATCTTCAAGGATATTCAGGAAGTTTGGGTGGAAGCAATATCTACAGCAACACCTAGAGCAATCTCAAGAGTAATAGCAGAAGCTGAAGTGGAAAAAGCTGAAGCAAGTAATCAACAGCTTAAATATGAATGGACAACGTGCAATGGGATGCAGAATGTGAAGGTGTCGAAGTTAGTGGACAACAACAACAACCTGAAACAGAGAGAAAGAGATAGCAATAAATGGCAGAGTATGTACCAGCCCAAGGATGTGCTTGAGATGGAGATAGAAGAGTTATGAAAATTAATGATGAAGCAGTCCATATGGAGGAGATTGACAACAACAGGAAGCATGATCAATCAGAATTTGAAACTAATTGACAAGGAGAGGAAGATAAACTAGAAGACAATAGAATTACAGCAGCAGAAAAGGTGCAAGGCATTTGGGTGGTTACAAACTAAGGTTTGGGATCCTGAAGGTTTTCTATCAACATATGAGAACACATGATCAGGAGAGCATGATTATTTTAACCTTGGGAGTCTGATGCAGGAGCATTCAGCTCAACAATTTCATCATAGTCTAGTTAACTTAGGGGTCTTGTGTTTTCAAGGAAGTTGGATTCCTATGTATGTAATTATTAATGTTTTAAGTGATTAGAATAGGAATTAATTAGATACTATGAAGATATTTGTAAATGCTTTCGAATGTAGGAGAACATGGGTGATTAATGATGATGAGAGAGTTAGAAATCAATTGTAAGTCTTGGACTAGAAAGTGGTTTCATGATTTGAGGAGCTAGAGAGGATTCTTAGGGATAAGTAGGAGTCAAAAGTGGACTTAGAGGATATTTAGGATTTAGTTCAGTAGATTAAAGATCTAAACCAGAATTAGTTCAACATAACCTTTTGTATAAATGTAAGCCTAAAAGGCATAAAGAGTCAGTAGTTAGAGAGTGTTTAGTGAGTCAAAGAGTCAGTTAAGCCTATAAGCAGAGAAGAAAAAGGCCATTGATATAGAAGATCAGGCCAAGGAATAAATTCCTGTGTAAATGTTTGTTTATTAGTACAGATTACTCGATTCAGAGTTTGCATAATGTGTATTGTGTAGCTGAATTATAATCTGTGTGTGACTAGAGTAATTCTGCGTAAATTATGTTGCAGGTGTACAGAATCAGAGAAGGGGTAACAGAGAAGAGTGTATCAGGCTTACACACAGTTAGTATTAGAGAGATCCTTCAATATTCCAGTGAAGGTGTGAAGGACTGAAATAACGGAGTTGAAGATCGGAATCAGAACAAGTGAAAACCATAAGGCGAAAGCGAATACACAGGGAGAAGACCGAATGGGTTGTTACGCAGTAAGAAACAAATGAACATAGTAGGGGAGCACAAGAGTCATTGGATCAATCAGATCAACGAATGAAAGCAAAAGAGATAGATGACGAGGATTAAGTCGTGCCACATAGGTAAAAGAAATAAATAACGGTGATTAGTAACCGCAACGGGGGTAGAGAGTACGGGATGCCTTGATCACGGTTGAAGGCCTGCAATCGATCTTAACAGTCAATCACAAATTTGGATGCTTACATCATAGTCAACTATGGGGGTTGAGAGCTTGATAATCCATGTGCTAGTTGAAGGGCCGTAGACCATAGGATTTGATGGATTATGTTATCCAACAGATATCGGGTTTTAAGTTGATCGGACTTTAACTTCAAGGGCGGACCCGAACATTTATAGATTAAGGTTCTATAATCCTTATTGGCTCTATAAGGCGGTTAAACGTCATGCAAGTGGTCTGTGCAATATCATTGTGGACCGTCGAATGAAATGGGTTTTGATCTATGGCGCACGATCACCAAGCAAGTCTGTTGATCGGGGGAAGACATCAACCATCAGATTAAAGGTAAGATTGACGATGGAGATTGAGTGATAAGGCTTGGGTAGAGTGGACCCGAAAAGGTTATAAGCTTGGTTTCATTCTATTTGAACTCTGGTTGTGTTATCGCATATCGCATGCGAGAGGCGATGAAGTCACATGTTGGTGTTGTGAGATTGCGACAACTATTTATCTGGTGGACGAAATCAACGGTGGAAAGGGTAATCGCATATCGCAAGACGGGAGTTTTGAATGCACATTTTATGGAGTCCTTTGAACTCCGCGATTGTGATAAAGGACGAGCTGGCATGCAATGCAGGGTTTAGTTAACATGTGTGGTTATAGAATTAATCAGAGTCGTTATGAGGTTGAAGGGTTGAGATATAAGTTTTTGCACCAAAGGATTGACGAAGGATATGGGGTTATTATTAACTCATTCCGCATGGGACCAATTAAGGGGCCTTAAACCTTAATTTATGAAGGCTTGACCAGGCAGGTCAATTAAATTCCTGGGATAAATGAGATTATGCATTTTATATGCATATTGTGGGTATCGCAGGTTTTTCCTGCGTCATGTAGCTAGTTGAGTGAGAGGGGAGGCACAACCAAAGAAGTCTTGACTTGAATTGCCAAGATGGCTCATTTTTTATACTCTTCATACCCATACTTGTAATGAAAGTCCTTGTGTGGCATGTAGAACCTTAGCGGGATAGCCATTGGTGGCTAGTCATTTATTATTGGATGACTAACAATATTGTGTTGATCATGCCAATTCATGATAGTTGTACTATCAACCTTGGGAAGCCTCTACAAATATATTGAAATTCCCTTTCCCACATATAACCGAACTTGGTAATGAATGCTGGGTAGGGCCATTGTGTGGTGTGTTGTGGCAACCATTGACATTTCATGCAAGACTTCAATTTTCTCCAGGGGAGTGTGTTGCCACATCCTGCCTACCCTTGGGTAGGTGGGGTAGTGGAAACATGATCCCTACCCCTCCTAACATACCTAGGCTCAAGAGGATTGTCAGGCTTTAGGGGATAGATTGCCTGGAGGGCGACATTACGTTGTTGGCTCGACTTAATACAAGATGTGTTGTTTTATGTGATTGGGAAAAAGTATGAATTCCAAAAAAATCAGTGTCAAGCAAACAAGCACTAAGCTTGGTAAGAGAAGGAGAAACAACATGGTTGTGCCTACCTTTCCCTCGTGGACATGGGGTTGATAGTGAAGCTAAGCCAATGAAAAATCCATGAAACACGACATTGAAGAAGGCACCTGTATGAGCTATAGTTGGTCAAGAAAGAGAGGAGGCCTAACTAAAGAACTCTCAAGATGAATTTCCAAGGTGACCCATTGTTGATACTATTCATAACCAATATGCCTATAATTGATCGAGAGATCAAAAGTAGGCTAAAAAATGAAAGTGCTTGAAATATTCTGAAACTAGCGTCAACTCATTTTTGACTAAAATCAATGGAGTGGTCTATTTGTTGGAGCAGTCCAGGAGACATAGACCAAGAGAGGTGAAATCCATTAACAAATTCTAGTTTTTTCTCTTCATTTTTATCATTTTGAGCTGCATGTGAATGTGTTACTTTTTAAAAGTTCATGTGAAAACTAAATCACAAACTTGAAGAGATTATGAAACTTGTTTACCTTTAAAGACCCATTTCATTTTCTTGCAAAGTGTCAGAGGATGATAAGTTTTTGACACGAAAAGTGTTCCTCCATTTTTAGATCATGTGGTATTAGAGAGGGTTCTTCCTAAGTTGCAGGTATGGGCAAGAAGATAAAGCATGAAAGACTCTAAGAGTTAGAGGAGATTAATTTGTCTCTTGGAATGGAGAATGTTGAGCTAAGGAGATTGATTGAAGTTTCCTAGGAGGAGGAGAGTAAAATGCACCTTCAGTTGCAGCTTGTGCTAGAGGAACAAATTAGTGAGAGTTCCATTCCAGAAGAAACAAAGAATCCCTTCAAAATGAAGCCAATTTGTGGGCATGGTCCAAAAACAGGATATGGACCCTATGTTGAGAATGATGCTTGTGAGTTTTGTTAGCATGTAAAAGATTCTCCTTATGTGCATGTTGGTAAAAGTGGGTGGCTTGATTCATCATCTACTTCATCATTAACATCTGAAACAGAAAATATGGGTGACAAATCAAAGGAGGTAATTAGTATCTCTAGTTCTACTCCTTCAACTTATGTTGATAACACATCTTTTGCAACATTTGAAAAGAATACTAAAGGTATTGATATGAAGTTTTTAACTCGGATAGGTTATGAAGGAAGAGGTCTTGGAATCAATGATCAATGTATCACTAATCCTATTGAGGTGAAGGAACGACCACGATATGAAGGATTGTGTTATGGTCATGGAGAAATTGGAGAGTGCTCTAAGGCTATTGAGGCAAAGAAATCATCAAGTGATGATATGTCACACCATGATGGTAGTGATAATCACAAATTGTCTCTAAAGAGAGATGAATGTTCCAATAGACATGAAAAGTCCAGTCCACATCGTCAAAGTCACAACCCAAAGGACAGGTATAAGTGTCATGAGGACTTTAAAAATGTTGATGATTTTGATTATGTTTCCTTGCACATTTTGTGATGCAACTGACCATTGTGTGGCTATTTTTGAGCAATGTAAGGTGATGGTCAAAAGTATCGATCAAATTCTTGGAACAAAGCATGAAGTACCTCTCTCAAGTTTGAAGACTTCCTTGTCGATGGGAAAGCAAAAGAATTTTTGTGCCCATTGTAGCATGAATATACGGGCACTGGATTAAAAGATGTTGGAAACTTCATCCGGAACTTCATCCCAAGAAGGACAAAGATGACAGGTGATCATTTGTTAGGAAAGAGACAGTTGGAAAAGAGGAAACTAATGTAGCTCCTAAAGCATCCTTCAAAGTAGAGCGAGTGTAGAAAGAGAAGCCATAAGCCCGGGATAGGCAAGGGATGGGTAGACTATTTTGTATAGTTTGTTCGCTTTGTAAAATTGTAAATACTTATTGTAAATTTCCGTTTGGGTACTTTGTAATGTGAAGTTATGTACAATCACTTATCTGCAAAAAGTGTGTTTTATTTTACATGCTATGTTATCTTATCTTGAAGATGACTCCATTTGTTTAAGGACTTTTTGGGTTGAACATTTGTATTTTGTTGAGTATGCCTAAAGTTGCATCAAGCACTTACTGATACAAGTGCTTTGATGTGAAGCTTGTTTGTGAATGTAAGATTTGATAAAGATTGTGCATAAGATGACCATGATTATGTGGACAAAGCCAAATATGTCATTGAACAAATGCAACTAGTGTACCTCAGACTACAAGTGTAGTTTGAGGACAATAAAGCAAAGTATGAATTAGTGCATGTCAAGCATTGAGTTGTTTCTAACTTCCAAGATGGAAGATCAAGTTTGACTTTAGCAAAAAGGGACTTTAAGTTGATTTTTGTTTGAGCCAAAGAAAGATTGTTTTGGAGAGAATGTTTAGATTCCATCCATCAAAGTTTTTGTTCCAGCATGTTTAAAGCAATTGTGGCTCAATTCTTGACAGGAAAATAAGGATTTCATGTAGCAGCTAAGTGGAGTTCCTTGATTGGAGCTTGAAGGCACCAAATCAAACAGAACAAGGAGGATATACATCAGGAAAGTTTATGAGTTTTTCCCTCATTTATTTGTCAAGAGAAGATAATTTTTTGGGGTCCAAAAGTTCCTAGTGGGGAGGTATGATCTGGAGATCAAAATTAGGCTCAAAAATGAAAGTGCTTAGAATCTCCAAAATCAGTGTCAAGTTGTATTTTTCGTTGTCCTAATTCCAACAATGCTTGAATATCCTCAGTCCGACATCGTATGGACACGTTATGACATTCTAAAGTTTTTGACCAACAAAAAAAAATTGCAGATGGGTTGACGGAGTTGCTGACTAGGCAGTCTATACTGCTAACATCATGCTGACATCAACATGCCAACTGGGCATACGGAGGGCCAATCAAATCCCTCCATGTTTCATGTTGTATAGGGATGATTTAGCACTATTTTATTGGGCCGTGTAAATGAGGTGGTCCAACAAAAGGTCACCACATGGCCCAACTAGACGCTGCCATGTGGCGTCTCCACATTTGTCAAAAACTTGTTTAAAAGCCCAAAGGCATCTATGGGGTTCGACCCCAGGACTTGTTGTACACAAGCTCCAGCCTCCACCATCGCACCACATCTTTAGGTCTATGGTCTCGACATATATTTAATGTGACGTGGTTTTCACATTGGGGGAGAGGGGCCAAGCGTTAGCCCTGACCCTTGGTCACAACATCCCCACAGGACCCTGGCTTGGAGCAATAACAAAGGGGGTCGAGGTTGGCCCCAAGTCACAATGTAGGCACGCAACCACCAACAAGACAAGAGGTTCTACTAGAGCAGGGTGGGGATTCAACCCCAGCCCCTGGTGCTATGGGCGTCATGTGACTTGGTGTGAGTCGAGTTTGATGGGAGCATTAGTTAAGTTCGGCCCCCATTCATATGGACCTCTGCATAACCAATGAAGGAAAAGAAGGGAGATAGCCTGTAGGGCGTGGGCTGTTGGCCCCGGTCCTAGGCCATGTCACCCTCACGTGACCTTACGACCTCATGCGCTCCATGTGGACCTATTTTTGCACATAGGGTTATTGGGAATTTTAATGAGGTGACAAAATGAAACTTTTGTTGGCGAAATTGTCGCACAGTTAGCAAGTTTGGCCAAGCTTCAAGACAGATAACAGAACTTGGCTTGGAGAACCATAACTTTCTCAATTGTGAACCTTTTTGAGTTCAAGAAGAGCCTAGATGGCAGGTTTTGAATGTCCTGAAGTCATTGGCAGCCCTAGTTTTCTTATTTGAGCACTTTATGAAGAAATTTTTGTAGGATTGAGTCTTTTAGTGCTAGAGACAATAAAAGTTTTTGAAAGCAATTTAAAGGCATTTTGAGCATGGAGAGAAGCTTGTAGGGGATTTCCAGCCTTCTTATTTCATCTATTGTAGTTGTTATTTTGTAGTGCAGTTCTTTTCAGTCTTTTCTCATTATGTGTTCATGAGAGAAGCTCTTTTCAGTACTCCAATGTGGAGTTGTACATTTTTATGCTTGGTTTTTAGGTGGGGTACAAGTACCTGATGTGTGAGTCCTTTTTATGTTGACCTTTCATGCTTGCTGTAGGGAGTCATATTTTTGGAGTGAGAATTATTTGTAGGAGAATGTTTCCTTGTATGGGAAACAAGCCACTCAATTGTCAATAATTTGTATGTACTCATTTTCCACTAAAATCAATGGAGCGGTCTCACTGCAGGCCCAAAGACGTAGCCCACGATGGGTGAACTCTATCATCAAATTCTAGTTTCTTCTCTTCATGTTTGTCATTTTGAGTTGCATGTGAATGCCTTACTTTTTAAAAGTTCATGTGAAAACTAACTCACCACCTTGAAGAGATTATGAAACTTGTTTACCTTTAAAGACCAATTTTGTTTACTTGCAAAGCATCAGAGGATGATCAATTTTTTAGAGAATTGTTCCTCCATTTTTAGATTAGTAATGAAAATCCTTGTGTGGTGTGCATAATCTTGACGAGATAGTCATTGATAGCCAGTCATTGATTGTCTGATGATTGACAAGATTGTGTTAATCATGTCAATTCATGGGAGTTGTACTATTAGCCGTGTGAAGCCTCTACAAATCTCTTGAAATTCTCTTTCTCGCATATAACTAAACTCGGTAATGAATGCGGAGCAAGTCCACCGGGTGGTGGGTTGTGGCAACCATTGACATTTCATGCAATACCTAAATGTTTTCTCAATGGGGGCCTGCTCATGGATAGGGGGTTGATGGCAACACGCTCCCTCCTGACCCCCCTTTTGCCACCTTAGCCACTCCATCCAAGGGATAAATATAATATAATTAATATTTTGAATATTTTTTTATTAAATTAAAGGTATGTTAGCCTCTTTGGGGAGTTCACTTGGCAAGCCTCTAAAAAATAAAATAAATATGAGTACATGGTCCTATGTTCAAATCCCCTATTGCTTACTTGTGGCCATGTGCTAAGGGTGAAACCGTTGACATAGGGGTTATAGTGGTAATGACCAAAATCAACTCCATATCATAGACCAACCCTATGCTAATTTTCTCTAAATAATATATAAAATTAATTTATATTACTACTAAATTAAAAATATTTTATTTCTATTAATATTTTAATTTTAAATAAATATATTATTAAATAACTTATTAATATATAAATTAAATTGAAAAAAAAATCAAAATCAAAATAGTCGAATGTAAAGTCAACGATAATATTTCACGCTACCAGAACATTTAAGTGAGATACAATGGTTTCGGAAACTGGAGACAACGCAAACACAGACAAACAAGCAAGTCTGGCATCTCACAACCATTTTTTAATAATTACTGATTGGGCACTATGAAGATATCAAAAACTTCACAACCATTTTTTTAATAATTACTGTTTGGGCAGTATGAAAATATCAGAACTCATGATAGTTATTAATAATGACTGTATGGGCACTGGGAGGATCTCAAAAACTTCAAAACTATTTTTTAATTATTACAATATAAAATATTAAAATTTTTAATAATTGGACAATATTGTTTAGAAATTTTTGGCAAAATCACATAAATAATCTTATTTCAATTTTAATCTTAGCTTTCTGATAGTATTTTCGGTGGAATTAGCATTATGAATCCCTTCCATTATTTTCTTGTCTTATCCCTTTTCGTTATTAATAAGATATTTAATAATCTAATTTTGAACATTAAAATATATAGTCTTGATTTCAATTATATAATTTTATTATTGGGTTATTTTTAAACTTAAATATCATAATATATACCAGAAATTATTTAGTAATTAATTGTGTTTTTGATTTTATATTATATATATATATATATATATATATAACTATAACTATTTTTAATCCTTGAGAATTGTTTTGATAATAAAATATTTATTAAATAATTAATATATTAATATGATTAGTTTATAACATACTATTATATATAGATAAATCAATAGGATATAGTCTAAATATTTCTTTAATTTGAGCTAGATTCTAAAGGTTATTTTAATTCATCCTTACTATCCCAACATTGTATCTATAATTTTTATATACAAACTGATATTGATTAATTAACCATTATAAATTACCAACAATATGACCATTTAATTTTAATTTCTAAAAGATAGATTTGGTTTTTAATTATAGTCTATTCTAAAATGTGATTATATTTTTAATCTTAACCACCTAGACATTAAAGTATGATTAAACTAATAAATGGAAAATCTAAACCTATTATTAATTATAAATTA
>APFE030456781.1:3315-28589 GCA_000404065.3 Pinus taeda | reverse complement strand
AAAATAAAAATAATATTAAAATAATAATAATATTTTTGACCTAGTTCATTCGATCAAAATTAGTCGTTATTCAAATTTAGCTGTTAGTCTCTGCTCAGAGTATTTAACATGCTTTGCTGGATCGGTGTCTCTTCAACTTGTCTTGACGATGAACCACACTAGTTGGTTCGAAAAGCGTTGACAAAAGATTATTTATGTGATTTTGCCGAAAATTACACTAGTTGGTTCGAAACGCGTCGACAAAAGATTATTTATGTGATTTTGCCGAAAATTTCTAAACAATGTTATGGATGACAAAAGTCTAAATTCCTTGATTGAACAATATTTTATAATAATTAGCCAATATCTTATAATAATTAAATAATTTTATTTTAAACAAAATACAAACTTAATAGATAAACAACACCAGATTATTTATTTATATTAGTTAAACAAGAAGTTGCGCGAGATACCAAACGAATATGAGCAACTTAAATAGAGGACTATCTAGCAAAACTCAAAACAACACAAACAGAGAGGCAAACAGAGTTCTCCATGTGGAAAAACGTTTTAAAATAGTCACTACCTTGGTAAAGACTCATTCCTCTGTTTCTGGCCTATCCTATCCAATAATTGCAATTATTTATTTGTCACTGGGCTGAGGGTGCTATAATTATGTCAACACAAACAGAGAGGCAAACAGAGTTCTGCATGTGGAAAAACGTTTTAAAATAGTCACTACCTTGGTAAAGACTTATTCCTCTGTTTCTTGCCTATCCTATCCAATAATTGCAATTATTTATTTGTCACTGGGCTGAGGGTGCTATAATTATGTCTGCGAGGTTTCAAAGCAATTCCAATTCCAGATTTCAGATCAACTTCAATTCCACTACCTGCTACCAATATGGATCCTACATCAGCTGCCAGGGACGCTCTTCTCAATCAACTTGAAAGACTTCAGAGACCAATTGATCTCGTGCAGACTCTACATGAAAGGCAAGTGAAGGAAGTCCCTGCACGCTACATCCTTCCTTCTGATCAGAGGCCATCCCATCCACTTCAAGTCCAGCAATCTCTTCCTGTCATCGATCTTGCAGGTCTGGAAGACATTGATCAACGCTTCAAGATTGTGAGCCAAGTAGCCCAAGCATCCAAGGAATGGGGCTTCTTTCAGGTTTGATTGCGTCATAAGTTTGGTTTTTCTTTTTCATTTCTGTGTCGATTATCCATATAACTTCGTTATTTTTTTGGCCATCTGAATTCATGGTTTCTCAATTGTTTTGAAGGTAATAAATCATGACATACCTCTGTCATTGTTGGAGAGTGTCAAAGGGGTTTCACATGACTTCTTTGGTCTTTCTCTAGAAGAGAAACGGAGACAGTGCCCTGTGAGACCTGGTACTCTATTGCTTGAAGGCTATGGCCGGTTCTTTGACATCTCTGATGACACGGTCTTGGACTGGGTCGACGCCCTTGTTCATTATATTTCTCCAGAGTGGGCCAAGGCAGTTGAGCACTGGCCCAAAACGCCCTCCACATACAGGTACAACTCTATACACATATACACTCAATGTGATATTTGAAACTTTGAAATTGAGCTTGCATCCATTCTGATACATTACTGTATGCACTCTGAAGGGAAACGTATGAAAAATATGGGGAAGAGGTAATGAGGCTTATGGAGAAGTTGCTGAGTCTTCTTTCTGAGGGATTAGGGTTGGAGACAAATTATATCTACACCGTCATCAAGGAATCCATGCTGCAACTCAGAATCAATTATTACCCTCCTTGCCCTCAACCAGATCTAGTGAATGGGATTAGACCCCATTCAGATGCAGATATTCTGACTGTTCTGCTCAATGATGGGGCGGACGGTCTCCAGGTTGAGAAAGACGAGCAATGGTTTAATGTGACCTCTGTTCCTGGATCTCTTATTATCAACATTGGGGATTTGTTACAAGTAAGTGAAATTATTTGAGCCTCTTTTGATATTTCAATTATTTGCCTCATTTGGAGTAGGCCAAGTTAAATCTTAGCTGAGCGTTTCTAAAATGATACGGGGATTTTGTAATGGCAGCTCGTTAGTAATGGGATATACAGGAGTGCCCAGCACCGGGCAGAGGCGAATACAATTCAAAATCGCATGTCGATCGTCATGTTTTTGATTCCACAGCGTGACGTGATGATTGGTGCTGCCTCCGAACTGATTGATGAAGCTCATCCCAGGCAGTACCGAACCATTAATGCTGAGGAGTATGGAACTGTCTTTATGAGCCAGGATGTTCAAGGAAAATGCCCTGTAAATGCTTTACTTATAGACCAGGTAAAGCAAGTCAATGTCTAGTCCTTCAATAGTCCTCCAGTAGCATTTCTACAGGATGCCTGTGGAGAGAATAACCGTAAGTTTTTTACTAGATAGTATGATTATAAAAATGTCTATGCTTTAGCATAGTCAATAACATTTCTGTAAGATGCCTGTAGTGAGAATAATGAAGAGAATTTTACCTCCACAGCGAAATGGGCCACCATCCAAATTTTGTTTGTCTTGGAAATTTGTCTTGGAAACTTAGAACGAATGGAAATTTTATCAAATGGAAGTGAAATTGCATTCTTGAATGAAGACGGCAAAGAAAATGTTTTCATGGTTCAATTAAAAAGTTTTGTTGTAAAGTGAAAAAACAGAAAGACTCATAACATAGACCGAAGTAGATATTTCATTCTATTTGTCTCCATCAAAGTCTGAATCAAAATATCCAATCAAACAGAAGTCATCAAGCTATGAAAATTTGAGTCTGAAATCTTAAGTTCCTTTTAAGTACTTTAGAAATGCTCTTGTAGCAGATCAATATCATTCACATGGCTTTTGCATAAATTTGGAAAGAATTCTGATGGTAAATGAAATCTCTAGTCGATTAGTGTTGAGGTATATAAGACTTCCCATAGGCTATATGTACTTTGTTGCATTCTCAAATTCATTCCATTTTTTTGATGTGAGTTGCAAATTCTGTTCCATTGGTGCAGATAAAAGATTGCATTCAACAATACAAAATATGTTCAACAATTCTTTAATGTACTTCTTATAAAAGATGAATATATATTTTAGATGTGAGGTCACTTCAATGCTCGAGTGGTAGTGAAGGTGTCCCAAATTTTTCATTTCAAAGCTCCTCTTCAATTATTTCTTTGTGGATGCCATATGTTTTTCGTTGTTCCCTATTATTAATAGATCATCTACATAAGCTACAAGATATACAACAATTTTGCCCACTTTCTTGACAAAGTGTTTGAAGTTCAATTTCAGAGGATGCTTAGTTAGTTTTTCATACCATACTCACATTGTTTGCTTTAGGCCATATTGTTTACATACTTTACGTTATTTTCCCTTTACAACAAAACCTTTTGGTTGAGTTATGAAAACATTTTCTTTCAATTCTTTCTTTGTGGACGCAATATGGTTTTCGTTGTTCCCTATTATTAATAGATCATCTACATAAGCCACAAGATATACAACAATTTTGCCCACTTTCTTGACAAAGTGTTTGAAGTTCAATTTCAGAAGATGCTTAGTTAGTTTTTCATACCATACTCACATTGTTTGCTTTAGGCCATATTGTTTACATAATTTATGTTATTTTCCCTTTACAACAAAACCTTTTGGTTGAGTTATGAAAACATTTTCTTTCAAGTTTCCATTAGAGAAAGCAATCTTCATTTCCATTTGATAAAATTTCCATTCATTCTAACTTGCCAAGACAAACAAAGTTTAGATGGTGGCCCATTTCGTCGTGGAGGTAAAAGTCTCTTCATCATCAACACCTTGTTTCTATGCAAATCCTTTTTCCATCAGCCTTGCTTTGTGCTTGTCAAGTGAGCCATTTGATTTGTACTAGTGCTTCTAGATCCACTCTCATCCAATTGAGAATCCACCAACTTCCATTTACCATTTTTTATGAGACCATCATACTCCCTCACCATTGCTTCTTTCCATTCATCATGAGAAACAACTTCTTTAAAGGAAGTTGGTTCAAATTTTGTAGCCTTAAATTCAATTCATAATCATATGAAACACCCACATCATCTACATCAAATAAATCAAATTTATCTATATTAGTGGAACCTTTGTTCTTGTCTTTCCAACCTCATTTGGATGAACACTTTCAAGTGTTTTGGTGAGCTATTTTCGGAGACCTTTCCGAGATGCTCCAAGTTGCTCCATTGATTGAGATGGGATTGCATTAAGATTTATCCTTCTAATCCTTTCAATCACATCTAAAGGTCTTTCTGATCTGAAGAAGTGGTCAAGACTTCATGGGAGAGAGAGAGAGAGAGAGAGAGAGAGAGAGAGAGAGAGAAGGTTTCAAAAGGAGATTCCATAGATTGATCCATGATAGGAACCCCCTTTACAATGTGCATTCTCATTATCAAATTCTTGATATGTTTTTGAATGATTGAATATATCCAAACAATCATGCTGCTATTCAATAACATTATTAGTCTTGGAAGATTCAAGAATAAACTTCTTGTTTGCCTCATCAAAATGTCTTGGTGGTATGTTAATACTCCAAGAAGATGCACTTCTAACTCTTTGCATCAAGTTTGTTTCTTTGTTTCTTAGGAATCAAGGCATAGCAGGTGAAACCAAAGACCTTGAGATACCTTACAGAAAGATAATGGCCATACCACATTTTCCAAGGAGTCTTATTTTTTAGAGGATGAGATGGACATTTGTTTTTTACACATTCTGCGCATAGAATTGCATCAACCCAAAATATCAACTCTACATTTTTTAAAAACAACATTGAGCAAACCATATTCAACATAGTCTTGTTCATTCTTTCAACGACACCATTTTATTGAGGATTGCATGGAACTATAATTTGATGTTGAATCTCATTTCGGCAAAAATAATTTTCAAATTCATTAGAAGTATATTCTTTTTCATTATCATTACGAAGGGAACCAATGTGATTGTGCATCATTTTCAATCCATACATGAAAGTTTCAAAATCTTATGATTTTTTTTCAACAAATATACCCAACACATTATGGTGTGATCATCAATAAAATTCATCATACATTTATTTCAATTTGCAGGAGGAGTAATCATACAATCACACAAATCATAATGAATTAGTGCACATTTTCTATGTGCTCTAGAAGTAGAATCATGAAATGGTTGTTTGCTATGTTTTCTTAGGATACAAACACCACATTGCTTTAGTTTCCAACGAATAGTTAGAAAATCATAAACACCATTATTTTCGGTAACCAAAGATTTTCATAATCAAGATATCCAAATTCTGCATGCCATAGTGCTGAGAGAGGTATGCAAAATTCAATGCACCATAAAAATTGGTAATTGAAACTATATGAAAATTCACGTCTTCACTTATAGAAGTAGAAATGAAGGTATAGGATTTGCTATCCTTGCTCTCCCAAATGGCTAGCTACTTACCTAATGTGGATTAAATAAATGCATTTTCCTCCTCTCCTTCTCAAATTCCTTTCCACAAGTCAATAAAAATGAGGATGTGCATGATCTTTATGAACCATTCTCTATATTTATCCTTGCTAGTTAGCACATTGTTGACAATGGAAATGTGAGAATGCATCTTCACCAAAAACTTCAAAGGGAAAGGGTTGGTAGATTTGGAAGAGAAATAGTGTCAACTTTGATAGCCTCTTTCTTCCTCCTTTTCACCTGTACCTTCTACTTTTGCAAAGGTGTCTACTTTACTTTCTCCCACCAAGTCTCTTCCATAATGAAAGATTTGATTCATCAATTGCACTTTATGAGAAAGTTCAACAAATTCTCATATTTAGGCTTGGAAAAAGTTGCCATGGCTAGAAAATGTATAACACTAAAATACTAATAACCTCATAGATATGAAATGAATATGAAATGAATATAGGGGATTTTCCCAACATGAACTCCCCCAAGCATTTAAATTAAATTTCATTATTGAATATATTGCTAACATGGTCATTTTAGCAAAGATGACAGGGAAGGCTGTCTCTGAGACAAATCCAATATAGTGCACATATAGGAACAAATTTCTCCAAGATCAGACACACAAGGTTAGCATGATTTTGATTTGAACTAGAAAAAATAGAGTGTGAAAAAAAACCACAAAAATTGTATAACCTAACCTAGAGGGATCCGGGCATCGACTGAGTTGGAAAAGTTGTGGAAACCAACTGAGATGTTTCTATTCAGGCCGGAAATTTCTTTAGAGATGACCCGTAAAGAGATCGAGTGAGTTCGGATCAATGTCATCTTGATTTGAGTCTTACAAATTTCTCTTTGAACCCTCAGTTCGAGCGACTCCTTTCTCTCTCTGGTCGTGCGAGAGAGAGCCCGCAGAGGTATGAGCGTGAGTACATATACAGAGTAGTGTTTCGAGAATATATACAAATCTCTAAATCTTAAGAATTAAGTGCCTAGCATATAGCATAATTCATTGGTCAACTAAACATATTTATTTATTTATTTTTGCATGTTTATAATTTTAAACTTAAAATAATCAAGTGTGAATTTTATTTTTACCAAAAGTTTTATTATTTTTAGCTTTGTAATTTGTAGTTTGAGTAGCCATAATCTCGGGGCATCTAAGTCATTTAAAGATTGTACTCGACTTAAGCCACACCAACTTTTAGCATTTTTGTCCATGAAGTTTCGAATTGGTGACCTTTACACCACAAAGTGCTTTAACAAAACACCTTGTCACCAGCTCCTCTATACCCCATAGAGTATATCTTCTGCTCTATGCCCCATAGACTATAATAATTTTTTTGTTAAGTAACACACAAGTTCAAACTTAATCTCATGAAACATAACACTTTATTATAGACATCATTACCATTTAAACTATTCTTAAGCAAAAATTTCATCATTTTAAAATAAACACTTGCTATTTAAACCACTCTTAAACAAAAATTTCTTTTTAAAATAAATATAAAAAAATACAAATCAAACCATATAATAGTGCTAATAAAATTAATGATAATTAATCTAGGCAATGTATTAATTCTATATCATTAATTTAGGCAATGTATTAATCTAATTAATGTTATGAGATGTTAATTTTGTTTTTAAATTTAAAACATATTATTTAATAAAAATGTTTTGAAATATAATATATAGTTAAATAATATTAAATGTTATGAAGTATTGATAAAATATATTAAATTTTTATTAATATAAATTTATCTTAAAAGTTAATATATATAAATATATTTATTTGTACTATTTTTTTATATTTTAAAAATATTTTTATTTTATTTTATTAGTGTTATTATATGTTGATAAAAATGTAAAAGCAATATATTTTCGGATACATTTATAAAGTATTACTATATAAAGGTATTGCTAACTATGAATAAACAAAGTTAAAATGTAAATGTACATTGTTATGGATTACTTATGGGTACTAAATTATTTAATAATTAATTAAATTATTAAATATTTATATTAATTGTTATAAACAAATATAACATATATTTTTTTATACTTTTAATTTAATGCAAAATTTTACATAAAATTTAATTAGTTTAATTAAAAATAATATTATTAAAGTTTATGGGAAGTAGAACATATGATGATAGGTGTATTGTTAAGTCATTTTGTGACATGGGAAGAAATCTCGTCATGTTAAGCTAAGGCTGATCCCCAATGCTCTGTAATAAACTCAAACCACTTAATATTTAATTATTTAAACCAAACAAATAATTTATCTATTAAAAAATTTGGTTACATGGTTAAAACCATTTACATGCTTCAATTATCTTTGTTGCTTTAATATTCTAGTGAATCCATCTATAGCATAATTTTTTTTCCTGAACTAAGATCTTAAACCAAAACCTTCCTACTTACTTTCAACAAAATTGACCAAATTTTTTACATATTTGTAATACATTAACAAAGGAGAAATTAAATAGACTTGTAAGGCCAACCTTCAACATGTCTGGCCTCGATCAATTCTTTACTACGAGCAGAGCCATCGCCTAGAACAATGCATCATGCCTCCTTTTGTGCATCAGTGTCAATTTCTTCCATGGCAATTTTGTGATTTGAATCACCTACAAGGAGTTCATTAGCTCTAGCATTCATCTTCCATAAAAGAAACTGCTTTCGTGCATCGATGTTAATTTCTTCCATGTCAGTGTTGAGATTTGAATCACCGGCAAAGAACTCATTACCTCTGGCATTCATCTCCCATAATAAAAACTCCAACTCTAAGCTTGCAAGCTTTCTATACATCCTTACATGAAGCCATTTATACTTTTTCTCTGAATGTTGCCTCCTTCTCGTTTTCGACAATCTCTAGTCTTCTGGTTGTGAGCTCAACCATTCCCATCAATACCTTCAACAAGTTCTCCACAGAATGTTTCCAATATTCCATTTCAGACTCTAAAACTTGCTCCTTCGCAACTGCCATACTCACACACTCCAGATTCATGATATGATAACATTGTGCGCACCTGCAAGCATAAGGCAGATGCAAACATAAACTATGTTCACCTGCATATGTAACATGTTCGTGTTAAAATGTAACACCCGTTGCAAAATTTTGAGCCTGGAGGCACAAGGATCACAACCTTGGTTCAGTATGATTTCAAAAGGACAAAATAGCTAAGTTCAACTAGCTAGGAGTAATTGTTGACCGACATTGGCGTCCTTACCCTACCATCGACGAGCGCTGCGTAACACGCAACACTAAGACGCATGGGCGTTGGGCACTGGTGAACACGCAAAATGTGGGCGCACCACAAACGGGGTGCCGACAATTTGCACTGTCCAGGATCGACGGCGGGAGCACCTGCCTATCCAACAGTCACAAGCACTCCGCGCCATGAAGTCACGCGACAAATAATGCCAAGGAGGTGACGCGGAGAAGCCACGTGTCCGCTCCTTGGGCCCTTCGCATACCTCCAAGAGTTTCAAGTGTCGCAGCCCTAGCCACGTGAAAATATGCCACATGTCCCCTCCATGTCGTCAGCTAGCTCACCACATTCGTACGCTATGTTTGTGCTCATGCAGCCTAGTCACCTGCAATGTGTTTGACTTACTTGTCTAGTCAGTACCCATGTGGCTGGTCCCACTTCCCACTTTCCGTTGATGTCAGCGTGACGTCATCGATGACTCCCAACGAACTTGCCCACTGGCAGATCCAATGACGTAGGAGGTACCGCATCAAACAGTTCTGGGAGCCCCGCTTGGAAAAGACGCACAGACAATAACATCATGGAGAGGTGCGAGGAGTGCTACGTGTCTTCATTCACTTTGCACGCCCTCTAGAATTTCAAAGAACGATTTCTCAAACCATGCAAAAGGATGCCACGTGGCCCTTGATGCCGGTTACTCACACGTACTACCGCTTCATGCTTTGTCACAAAGTGGCCAATTGGCGGCGCTTCCTATTTCTGCGACCATAGCATAGTTAATGCCCCCTGACATGGGGCTTTATAACAACATATAACACGCCGCGCGGTGATGAGAGAGAAAAAAAACGCGCGTCGTGTTATATGTTGTTATAAAGCCCCCATGTCAGGGGGCATTAACTATGCTATGGTCGCAGAAATAGGAAGCACCGCCAATTGGCCACTTTGTGACAAGGCATGAAGCGGTAGTACGTGTGAGTAACCGGCGTCAAGGGCCACGTGGCATCCTTCTGCATGGTTTGAGAAATCGATCTTTGAAATTCTAGAGGGCGTGCAAAGTGAATGAAGACACGTAGCACTCCTCGCACCTCTCCATGATGTTATTGTCTGTGCGTCTTTTCCAAGCGAGGCTCCCAGAACTGTTTGATGCAGTACCTCCTACGTCATTGGATCTGCCAGTGGGCATTAACTATGCTATGGTCGCAGAAATAGGAAGCGCCTTGTGGCCAATTTCCCCTGCCCAATCAAATTCACCTCATCACTCGACTACTCATCTCCTAGTTTGCCACGTACGCCCATTTATTATGCACAGTCATCCTGTCACGTCGTTGGCCCTACGCCTTGCTGACATCAGCATGACGTCATCTGAACCTTCCCGCCAAAGAAATCTCCACACCTGTCGGGAGTTGACTGCTATAAAAACATACTAGGCGTCTATTTCTGGTAAATTCGACTATTAGTGTCCACTCCAACACGCGCTCTTGTAACCTTTAAGTTACCAAATTTGGTAAAATTTGAACGCAAAGCCTACAAATTAAAGCTATACCTTGAATCTGTTAACCAATTCTTTTTGTTGTGGGCACAAGGGATGGAATTTGATGGTTTTTTTGTTTGTCACCCGGCATTTTTACCGTATTTGACGGTTGAAACTTGTGGATGGCCGTTTTTCATAATGTGCTTGCACTGGTGGAAGACGTATTTTTGACATCCGAAACATTTTCCAAAACGTTATTATGCTTCCTTTATTTTCCATCTGAAAGTGTTTTTTGGCAAGTTCCTCCTAACTGGCCAGCGCAATGGTAAGTTACCCCCTCAATGAACGATGCAACTGGCAAGGTCCTCTGCAACCAAAATCGATTTGCAAGTGGATTAAAAATGTAAGTGAAAGTTGTCTTTTTTTGGTAAGTCTGCAACTGCCAACCACAATACACCTTTCTTTATGCTACATTCACAGAATGTACACCGCTGCATCGCTTTGCTTTTACAGAGAGTTTGTAAATCAACGCCGATATGGAAGCCTTGTTAATATTGTTGGTGGGTCGTAGCTGGCTTCATCCTTAAATTGCACATGCCTAGAAGAGCTTTGGGATGTCTACTTCCTTGATAAGGCATATGCCCATTTAGACTTATGGTCAGCTCAAGATTGACTCCAAGGAAACTGTCAGGAAACTGCAAATTGACGCTTCAGGTTAGTGATTGATTTTTTTTTCTTCAAACACTGTGGATCTGATTGCTTCTAGCTTTTAATTTTTGATTTCATAAGTGATTTAATTTTTGATTTCATAAGAGATTTGGATATCTGTAACTGCTCACGCTCTTTAATACAGGGGTTTGTCATTATGCAGAATATGGTTTCTTGGGGATTTATTTATTTATTAAATGATTGTCGACTGTTTCACTGTCTACACATCTCTCCAAAAATTTACTTAATACACCTTTTTATTTTACTTATTAAGGATCTTCAATGTCGTGTCTCGTCATGACTCGTTAAGGATTTTAGAATGAAAATAACAACAATGTCAAATCCCTCTGCCGAGTCACCACTAATAGAGAACCCTAACTGTATATTACTATAAAGAAAGGCAATGGGCATCATATCGAACTGCTAAATTGGGACTAGATTAACACATTTTCATCTTACAATCAAAGCTTAGAAACCATTGTTTTTGTTCTGTGCCTAGAATCTACTTATGCTAAAAGATGAACCATAACAAACTAATTCGATATTGATTGCTAAAACCTTCTTAACAATGCTCACTCCAGTCCATTTTCTTTAGTGACTTGGAAATGGAAACATTTAACTAATCTAAAACAGAATGCAATTCTGAATGTTCACAAAACATAAATTAGTAGATACAAACTACTATGGTTTTTTAGTATGACGATAAGGCATATATGGTTTTCTCAACTCCGTAAGTAGGCTAAATCTTTAAATTCAATAGAGATAAGTTCTGAAATCTACTATCAAAGACATAAGCTTTCCATGTGTACTTTCCAAAAGGAAAATAAAGTCATTAATAGTATGTTTATTAACGTAAAAAACACAGAGTCGGGTTTTGTCTTAAACAGTAGTTCTACCATAGAGTAGAAAAAACTGCATACCTTTGTCTCTACCTCACATCTCACATCCAACTTTTGTACTCGTAAGGAAAGATGACTTGCAACATTGTACCCAAAAATCCATGGCAGATAGTGGCATCCTGGCTCAAGAACGTCATTAAAGCATCCAAATTTCTCCATCATTGCCACTTTTGATTGATCTACTTGTATAAAATAGAACACTTGCCCCATTTTATTTATTCCTATACTTGCTTGATAGTTTAATTAGAGTCGACTCTCAAGACATTCAAATAATGAATTTCTATAAGCAAACAAAACTCGCAAATGGAATCTAAAATATGGAAAATTTAAATATGAATCCCTGTAATGTTCTCGGACTAATCAACTGAAAAGCCTACTTGGAGTTGTACATCTATTTTAAAGAGAAGTTTCATCTTGTTTAAGATGGCAATTTAAATATGAAGCAGTGTAATACTAGCACCTTAACCGATCAATTGAAAAATCTACTTGGAGCTATACATCTCTGTTGTTAAGAGGAGTTAAATCCTCTTCAGTTTTTTTATTTTATTATGCTTTCGTTGAATGGATTATCTTACATGGATTTTATATAAATAAAGAACATCATTAGAAACACTAGAAATGATGACAAAAATGACCATTTTTTTCCTTTTGGAAAACATATTGTGCTTGGCTTCAAAAGCAATGGTCGAGAGGAGTTTATTACGTTATCCATACAAAACTAACTTTATCTTCAAATGCAGTAAATAAAATAATTGTTTTCATAAAATCATCTAGCTTCCCATACATTGTATAGAGGTCATTTCTATGCTTAATCCAAATAAACTACAGACATCCAATATTGTACCATCTCTATACCCAACCTGACAGGAGGGGAAGCTTGCACCAAACTCTTGCCGGAACTTGGGCTAACCTAAGACAATACTAAAGGACACATTGAAGAATGATCACCTATGAATGAATTGAAATCTGTGTCAACTTCTTTCCTTTTTTTCTCGTCTACGGCACGCCCATACCACTATATCAATGCGTAGACCCTACTAGATATGATGTCCAAACATCCATATTGATGGTCAAGCATAGATCCAAGTGTTTATAATCTACGGACATAGAGGAAAGCAAGCTATCCATGTTAAAATGAATGACCAATCTTGTTCACAATGGAAAAGATTTACCAATAATGAGAAATCATGATGCATATCTTAGTTGTTGATTTCCTCTCAAAAGATGCTCTGCAAATGGATGTGAACAAGTTTGTTTTAGAGTAATTCTCTGATAGACAGTCACTTTCGTAGAGTGAATGTAATTTTGTGGACATGTAGCTGGCTATTATAGGCCTTTGTTTTTTCAGAGTTTGTTAGAATTCCGGCTGGATTTTGACAGTCCTATCTTAACATGCATTTAAATAGAAAGGATATTTTTTTGCACATATATGTGATTCCCCTTTTTATTTTTCTTTAATGCATAACTTTCATGCAACATGAAGCATTTCATTGCTTTCATTATCATTGGAGCAATGCAATTTAGAAACTTGTAGGTTGTGGCATTAGTTTGGTGTAATTGGATTTTTGAGTAAACCATAATTTATGTATATGTATATGTATATGTATGAATTAATAATTTGTTTCCAAATGTATTTCTCTTATTGGATGGTTGGAAGTTGGTGGTACATTCTTATGCTTTTCTAAGGTGTCATATATTTATATTCTGTATCAAACATTATATTAGATAATGTCAGAAATTATCTTTGAATTTGCATGGAACTTAGTCTTATTAGGCATCTAAATATTCGTGTGGCATAATGTAAATTGTTGGTTTTAAATGATAATTCAAAGATATGCAATGGATAACCATTAATTATTTTACCGAGGACTAATTACATATTTGAAATGAGCAAATTTCAAATGTTCAACACTTTTTGTTGAAACCTCCACAATTGAGTTTTTTCAAAATTTGGTTTTTTCCCTTAGGATAAATATATGAAATTTGTTAACATAATTATGTTATTGAATGGTAATTTTTTAATCAAAACTTTATTGGTGAAGGGTTAATTTATTATGAGAACATTATTCTTGAAGGGCAAAATTTTAAACATAACGTTTCTTGACAAGAAGCATAAGAACCAAAATGTCAAAAAAAATGTATGTCAGGGAAAGAGAAATCCAAATTCCAACCCTAGTGGGCACACTTCAAAATTTATGAAAAGTCGGCTCATTTTAAACCATAGCCTCCCCTTGTACTATATACACACTCCTTTTTAAAGAAAGCCTTTTTCCTAGATGTAAGAACTTTGTAGGTCCAGGAATTAACCCCTTAGATGCATTATTTAATTGAAATAACCATTTTATCTGCTAAAATTGTGTTACTTAAGTTCAAAAACCCTAAGTCTGTCATTCACGCTTGTGTCGTCATTTTTAAGCTTGAAGTTTGAAGGGCCCTACTGCCAACCTGCCCCTCTTATCCTACAACATGTGGCATCCTATCACTTGCCGAATTTGAGACCTTGAATTTTGTTTTTTTTGCCTTGTCAAATGGCCTATTCGTCTATAAAGAGTTGTGTAGAATGAAAAATTGTGTTGCCCCGATGCAAAAAACAATACTTGGGGTCCACCCGTGTTGACATTCAAATTGAGAAAATTCATTCATGCTCTAGTTGAGCAAATGGCTCTTTGTAAATGTTGGGGTTTGTTGAAGAATCAAAATCTTCACTTCCAAACCTAAGATGAAAGCTAGAGACAACCAAGACAGAACTCCATTGGGGAAAGGAATATATTAAAAATTTGGAAATTCAATTAGTGCTTCTCCAACAAACACTTTCAAAACAATTAAGAGGATCGTTTTGGACCAAATCATGACGTTGGTAAATAAGCATATGGCATTTGGAGTTGATGGTGGAGAAGATAGACACTGTCATGGTGACTCGCAGAAAAATGGATATGCTTAGAAGAGTCATTGAGAAGACCTTAGTCAAAGCCAAAGTAGTCATAGATTTTCTTAATCATATGAACAAAGAAGAAGTCATAAAGGCGAACCTCGACCAATCCTATTTAGTAGTCGGTGCTAGTAAATTGAAAAGGAAGCACAAGTTGGTAGCATAGGTAGAAGAGAAAGTAGAAAAGATGATCAATGAAATACATTACTTTAAAGGTAATTGGGAGGCATTATACAGGAACAATTTCCCACTGTTCTTTGATGAACACGAAAACTTGTACCCCAAAGAGTCTTTTATGAATAATTTAAAAGCCATTAAAGAGAATAAAAAAGACTTTGAGGAGAAGAACCATCCATCACCAGAGAAGGGTATTGTGGAATTATATAAAGAACACTTGGAGCTTTTGTTCATGCTAAAAGGGCTTTTCTAAGGAGTAAGGAAGAGTGGAAAATCGACCCATCACAACCATGAAAGGAACAATAATAGAATGGAAGAGCATACTAGATTTGTACAAGTTATCCATCAGAAGGAGATTCATACTAGATTCAAATGAGACTTTAGTAGAGGCAAGCTCGAGCTCAAGACCCCTACTACGACATCAGGTGCAACAATAGGTGTGACTTCAGCAGTTAGCACTGTCATAACAAGCATCACCTTCGTCGGCAATGTGCCCACAATAACACCCGACTCAGACCATGCCCAACAAGGAGAGGGAAAGACTAGTTTGTAGCCAAGAGAGTGAATGAAGACCTATTAAAACCTATTCATAGCTGGAAGATTTTTTCATATGCTTTTATAAGAAGTTTTTTTTTTTTGTAAGCTGAGTATGTCCTTTTCTATTAACAAAATAATATATACAATAGTTTCAGAATGGTCTCACCCCGCCTCGAAGGGAAACCGGGTCTCTTGACCATCCATAATTGTCACATTAAACCAAAAATGAAAATTTGCCATCGTTTCAACCAAGTTTCCTGATCAGTTTCTATTTCTAAGACCATACTGTTATCTACATACTTCTTCCTACATGTTAAAACAACCAAATATTTCATGCCTACAGAAAAACAAAAGACTAGGAATTTCCAAAAAGCAAGAACAGGCCATTGAACACTACTTGTCAGGTTCAGCATGCTGGTCTTTTTCCTTTTTCACCAGCACTCCACTTTCTACGAGCAGCTTCTGCAGGTCCTCCAGTCTTTTTTCTTGCAGAAGCATGGTGATGACTATGTCCTTCAACTCCTTTTTCACATTGGGTAGGTTCTGAACCATTTCTGCCATCTCCCTGGCAACCTGCTCCAAAGCTTTTGCCATGAGCCGCTTCATGACCCAATATAAATGAAGAGATTGTTTATAGAGGGTCATTCGGCCTCTGGTATGGCCAGGGTCAGGCATAATGGCAGCCCAATCTTCCATTTCTTCGTCTGATTGAGCCTATATAGCATCTTCCTCCCAATGCTCCATTATTTTCCTAATCTTTGGATTTGAATTCTCCCTGTAATCCTGCTCAGCCATTCTTATTCGATCACTGATAGTTTGTCTGGTCCGCCTGGAATCCTCTCCCGCCGCTGGTTCATCATCTGTCTCCTGGAAAGGCCTGCACTGTCGCCCCCTCCGGCTTCTGCCCTCCGCCACTACCTTTCGTTGAGGGCCGCCTCGACCCCTTCGACCGCGACCCCTTCTCCCTCTACCACGCAGGCCTCCCCTGCCCCTGCCACCGAAACGGCCCATGCCATTATCAGTATCCTCGCTTTCCTCGCCCGGTAATCGCTTCCATCTATTTCTCCAGGCTTCCTCCTCCTGGTTGCCCTGCAGCTCCTCATTTTCCTCTTCTGAAATCTCCACAAACTGCACCTGCGTTTTCTCCTCAACATCCACCTTCCGCTTTCCTTTCAAGTCGGCAGGGAGTTTATGGTGGTCCTCCTGCCCCCCGCTCCTCAGCCATCTCCGCCCGCTTCCACTTCCTTCCCCTGCCATTTTCCTTCTTCCGCTGCAAACTTCACCTCTCGTCTTCCTCACGGTAGCAATCCCAACCCACCAGCGCCACAAGTAACAGCGAACAGGAGTTAAGCGGTCCTCACCACGAGAAAACCCAACCCACCAGCGAAACAGGAGACAGTAGACAGGAATTAAGCGATCCTCACGACGATAAATCCCTCTCGTTCTCCCGGTTTTAACCTCCCTCATCCCGTCTGTATCATTGCCGAAATAATGGTTGTGGATGCTCCCAAGACCCATCACATAATGATGCAGTCTGTTCACCGTCCTTCCGTCCCGTCCTCTGCTCATATCACCTGCATCTCTGATACCATGATCTGCCTTTTCCCTCTGCCAGCCGCTCCACTCGCCTGTGTCATTCCTACCCTGATCATTCATAATTAAACCTTTGATCGTGGGCCGCCAGGACGTCACATAACTCCACGCCAGGTCATCCAGCCCGATCGGGCGGCTTTTATAAGAAGTTAGTTATAGTACAATTGACGATTTTGTAAAGAATCTTGGTGGCCACTAGTGGTTCATGGTGAGGTATAAGCTCTTGAGTGCCTATATATAGAACTCATTTTGTAAATCTTGAGTGCCTATATATAGAACTCATTTTGTAAATCTTGAGTGCCTATATATAGAACTCATTTTGTAAATTTTGAGGAAGGAGAAATCTTGAGCTGTAGGGAAACTCTATAATTCTTTTTTGGGAATTGTTGGGAGGCCTTGAAGCTATTTTAGGAAGAATTTTGCAATGACTCTTGGGTTTCTTGTCCCTTCTTATCATGTAATTTCACATACCCATTTCATATTTGAAGTTTGTTACATATGAATACAGTTTTATGCAATTTTCATGGCATTTCATGTTGTAAACTTGATCCGTTATGTTAATTGGATGGAATCATTAAATTGAAATAAATTATGGCATCACTATGATAGTTTATTTTAGTTTTTTCAAAATTTACCAAGGTTGTTTG
Organism: Pinus taeda; assembly: GCA_000404065.3. Classification (NCBI taxonomy): domain Eukaryota; kingdom Viridiplantae; phylum Streptophyta; class Pinopsida; order Pinales; family Pinaceae; genus Pinus; species Pinus taeda. The sequence goes on along the minus strand of APFE030456781.1, from coordinate 10,985 downwards.
AAGAGTATCTTGACTTCTTTGATAGGTTTTACAAGGTTTTTTCAAGAAATGACAAATTTCAAAATTTTGTGTATTCTAGTGGTTGAATTATTAATTTCTCAACTACCAACTAGGTTTTGACTGATTTAAAGGAATTCTTAATTTCTCCTTTAAATATGTTGGAATCTATTCCCCATTTTTGATCCACCTTTCATATTTTAAAGCCTTCATGTAAAACCCAAGGGTCATGAATACTCTAACTTAGGATCAATGGAAATGTAACCCAACAAAACGCATTTAATGTTTGATATTTTTTTCCCTCAAACCTAGTTCCCAAACATATTTGTAGTTTGATATAAATAAAAGCCAAATTTGAATATTATTCATGCATAATTTTGGTACTTTCTGTGAAGAAAACGTGAGTGTTAAATGTGAAAAATGAGCTAATTTTCAAGGTTATTGTAATGTTAATTGTGTTTTGATTTGTTTATTTGCATTCAACACAGAAGATATATACATAGATAGATTTAATATCAATTCAATGGTTGTGATGAGTTCCTCATGTTATTTTACTTTCTTGTGACACTTTGTAGGAGAAAATAAAGTGCGTGAACTTTGAACTTCAACCCAAAAAGTTGTAATATTAACTAAGTTCAACTTAGAACTACATAGTCATTTCACAACAACACATTTACAAGAACAATATAGATATATAGTCTTATTTGCTTACAATTCGAGCCATCTACAATTCTTTGAAAAAGTTTTACGCCATCAACCAATGAACTAGAACATTGAGCCTAGAAGCTATAGAAATACATTAAGCAATACTCTATGTTACGAGAAACAAGAAACAAGAAACGAAACTTAAAATGCAAACGATACGAGAAACAGAGTTGGGAGGTTTCGCACTTAAGAAACAAGGAGAGAGAAAATGAAAAAAAAATGGAAAATATAGATTTAGTTTCAATTTTCAATATAATTTCGACTAAATTTACAACCCAAATTTTATTAAAAGACTAAATAATTTGTATACTAGACTAATGCTCAACAAATTGGCTATTAAATATATATACATTCTTATGCATTTTGCGCCTTTGGCTACTTATTGTTTACGTGGGAAAAACCCAAATGATTATATATATATATAATATATATATATATAATATATAATATATATATATATATAATATAATATATATATAAGACCAAGATATGCCATTGGGAGCGAAACAATAAATAGAATCTTCAATTGAATGTAAACTTCTTAAATTAGCTATGAATTTTAATATACATATTAAATGTAAGCAAATCGGCTATCAAAGAAAAGACAATAGTACAAAAATGATAAACTTTCTCCCAAACTTGACCTCACATAGTCCTCTAGACTATTAAATGAATTTATGCATGAAAGCTACAATAAGGTGTGAAAATACATAGATGAGAACAACCTATAAAGGAGTGAACTACCATGAAGGAACACATGGAAAAGTACCTATTATATGTTCCCCATAAAATATATGCACATGTTAACGAGAACGACCCATTTGGTTTCTTGCATTTTTTTGTGAACGGTGGCAACCATCCCATTCTAGTAACATAGGCAATACTCGATTACAATAGATGGAATATACACTGATTTAAATATAATATCTTTAATGTAGTAGCAAAATAAGATCGCACTTAGATGTTCCCAAGCTCTACACTATAACACAACATAGAGTGACTCTGGGGCCCCAACATAACATATCCATAATGCCTCTAATGAGGAAAAAATTTGGAAACACCATTAAAATTTGATGTGCTTGGATCTTAAGACCTACAATTAAGGAATCCACGATACATAGGAAGACCAAACATTAGGAATGACACTGCACATTTATGAATGACGTTTTGGGGAATTTAGGTCAAATAGGCGAATTGATTATTCCCAAATGCTCCCATTTAATACCCCATTTCAAGTCAAACCATTTGCTCGTCCTGTTGATATTGACGAGTTGGGAAAGAGACACGGACTCCATGTCAAAGCCTCCACTTATATTTTACACTAGGTGGATGAGACACCCTACACCTATTGAAATTGGCATTCATATACTTACATTCAATGATGCTCCCAAAATTCAAGGAGCGACCAAAATAGATGCTCTCCTTTTCCCTGTGACACATACAACTTTATTAAGGAACCAGAGAGAAGCCTCCATGCTCATTATTTAATTCTAATGTTCCAAGCTCCAACTTTGTCCCATAGTTAGCCAACTTGTCAGTGTCTTCATTTAGGTGCCTGAGAATATGAAAGAGCGAAACGTCTTCAAAAATTTCTAGTTGCATGGAAATTCTATTTACCATAACTGGGGAAGAAGGAACTTGATTTGATTTCGCCTTATAGATCATCCTTATCACTATCATCGAATCCTCAAAATTTTTAATTCTTATTATTCTTTTAGTTATAGCTATATGTCTAGACCTTTCCATAATGCCAAAAATTCAGCTTGATTGTTTGTTTTGTAACCCAAACCCAAGCAAATTTAGCCTTTATTTTTCCATCTAAATAGAAAATCAACCCTCTAGTTTCTACTATACTTTAAAATTTAATTATCTTTATAAAAAAAAAAATATAATTAAATTTTTATGTTAAAATAAAATATTAACATATACAAATGATAAGAACATCAATTGGTATCAGAAAAGGTTAGTTGGACCTTTTATTAGATGATATTTTAATGTCCTTACCTTTTAATGCAACCATTTACATTTTTCTTTGGAAATAAGATGGATAAATCATTTTAGAATGAAAATATTTTATTAAACCTCATAAAAAAATATTGTTTGACATATATATTCGTTGAGGTCTAAACCATTTATTTTTATTTTGATGAAAGTTCTTTCATTATATTGAACAACAAATACTTCTATGGGGATATATATTATCTGAAATATTAATGGCATAGATTTATTTTTTTCATAAATACTTTTCAGTTATTTTTTTTCAAACATGGTGTAATTTTAAGTTTTTGTCCGTGTGATGGTATGGGTTTTTCTTTTTATTAATTAATAACTTATATTAAGTGAAACTTCCCTTAATCTTATTAATATGTTCTTGTCGACAAGGAATTTGAAATGCCACGAACTTTCATACGTTAAGATAGAATCTTGAATTTCAATTGAGGTTTATTTGTGAGTTGTTCGTAATTATTAATTTTATTATAGGAAAAGACAATTTTTATATTATTTATTATTATTATTTTTTAATTAAAACGTTTTATTTAATTTTTTTGGAAATTTGAATCCAAAGTAAAATCATAAATTAGAGGTACAATCATCAAAGTATAATCTCAAAATCATCATAGATTTTCCTTTTTTAAGCCCAAGTTCAATGTTTATCATTTACATAGTTTTGTAATGAATGATGGATTGTTTGAAAATTGAGATGGTGTTTTCATTCATTTATTTTTGATAATGAATGGTGGATTATTTGAGATGATATTTTTATATATATTTTTTAAAAATGTTTGTATGTGAGTATCATGTGGTATATGTTAAAATGTATGTTAAGTAACAATTTTGGTGATTTTAAGTATTTTTAAAAAATCTAGAAAGTTTTTGAATTGTTTGAGATAAAAGTAATGTTTAATGATTTTTATAAATTTTGAATGTTATATTAGTATATTTTATTATTTTCTCACAATGTTTATTATTTAGTATTAGTAATATTGTTGTTGATAAATATATATGAATAACTTTGAAATTAGATCATTAGTTAAGTCAGGATGTGATTGAAACATTTTGGTCTTTATGAGGTTATTTGAGAGCTAGAGGATTCTATCAAAAGAGAGTATACATATATTAAAATATAAATAAACGATACTATTCGACAATGCACAACATTGAAGACAATAAACAAGAGATTTTTAGGTGGAAACCCTTTTGGGAGAAAAACCATCACACACTTCTTAATATAGGTCCTCGAAATTTACATCAATTTGGAAGCTCCAACTTCCAACATTCTCAGCATCAAATGAAGGAAGCTCCAACCCCCTGGTTTACAATCTCCAACCTAAAGGACGCTCCAATGCCCTAGTTTTATCAACAACGACTGAAAGGATGCCTCAACACCATGCATAGGCTCCAACCTGCCCTAGCACCACCCTGCCACCCTGAAGTGTTTTCAGGCTCCGACCTGAAGGAAACTCCAACCTCTTGTCTTGCGCCACCCTGTCACCTTGAAGATAGAAGATAAGATATATTATACTAAATATTGCTATAATATCATCACAGCAAGATCATGTTGCCAATATACTACTATACTTGTCACTACCTCTCGTATTTTCCACCAGTCCATAACCAAAGTGATCTCATTAGTACAATTCTTTTTAATGTGAAACCCTAACAATAGTCCTTCAATAATGTCTAATCATCAAACAACTACACAATGAAAATTATAATGGAAATATGCGCTCAGGAAACCAACAACAACATCAACAACTCAACAACACTTTCAATCAAAGCAACACATACTTTGTCCTTTCAATACTCAACAACATAATACCTCTGTCTACATAATGTTGGAAATAATACTGAGAGGGGGGGGTGAATCAGTATTATCAAGTCAAATATTCCTTTTCCAACAAAAATGATATACACTACTTCAGTTAGTTAAACCCTCATATATACGTAACTATTCAGAAGGAAAACCGCGTATACAAAGCAAGCTTTTAATTTACTTTATCTTTATGATGATGATTGTTAATCTGTGTTGCAGAAACAAATAACCAGTAACCAGAGACAATAAAACAGAACAGAAGGACAATCACGCACAAGAACACAAGATATAAGGTGGAAACCCAATGTGGGTGAAAACCACCTGCTGCAATTCGTCTATATTTTCTTTTAAATTAGAAACTTCTTTTACAATGTACTGGTGCAGTCCTTTACCAGTACGCATGGTACAACCTGCAAATAGCTACAACCCTCTCTCATTCTCCAGCTTCACCTGGAAGGGAGCTACAACCCCCTTTAGCTCTTGTACTAGCCAAGATACTAGTACGTAGGTGCTGGCCTACAGAAGGCTACAACCTTCTCTTTCTTCCAGGGACCACATTTCATAAATTTTCAGACTGAATCCATAAACATCAATCAATCATCAAGAATCAACCAATCTCCTTTCCACAAATTAGATCTGAGTCAAGTAGATATTTCTTTGACAACTGTACCCAAAACACAGTACCAGAAACCACACACCAAACACTGAACCCAGAACACAACAGTAATAAATAGAAGCAGCTAGATCACAACTTAAAGTACATACACTATTTCAATAACCTGCAACATGCGTGCATACGCTTCTGTGTTTGGAGCAACCTGCGTATACGCTGTTTTCATTCACTGAACCAGTGTGTATACACGCCTTCGCTTCACTGAACCTGCGTACAGATCTATAAAGGATAATTCGCTCTTTCAGATATTCAAAACACTAATTAACCCAGATTATCAGTGGTATAGATCAGGCAAGCGCCACATATAACAGACCAAAATCATATAAAGATACTATCATTCAAGCTTAAAGATTATGACCCATCAATAGAACTTATCCTTCTTCTTTGTGCTAAGATTCCTCCTTTACTCAGGTCGAGATCTGCACCATAACCTAATTACTAGCATTCAGATCTACCACTTTATCAGAGATTCAATAATAATTCAGATCATCTTTTGCCACATGATTGCCTTCCTCTTTTATAGTATTAGGCCTTCCACAATACCACAGTCCAAAACCATAACATTCCAATACCATGAACCCAAAACTAGGGATCAACACATCTGACGAGACGCCATGGTCCAAAACCATAGGTTCAAATCCCAAGGACTAACTACCATGGACCAAGAGTAAGTTCCCCAACATATACGTGCTTTTGTATCATATAACCCGTGCGTATACGCATCTTCGTCCAGATGAACCTGCATATATGTCTTTTTCTTCTTTCTGAGTGCCTGAATTGAGATCTGTCACCAAGATGAGTTGCCATCAAGGACAACGCCAGAGCCATAGCATCAAACCTCTGCCATAATGCCAACAATCTCCCCCTTTGTCATCAAGGGCAAAGGGTTGTGCTCCCCCTGAGTACATGCTGAAATTTCTGCCCTGCTATGCTGACCATGCTCCCCCTGATTGTAGGCAAGATCTGCAAAAGATGTTCTTCAAGATGAACCATGACATATACATCATAAAAGACCTTCCTATCACCACAAGATTCAATACATACATCCTTCACCCGACTACGTGGGGATCATCCACTCAACCAAGTGGGGATACATCAGAAAATTACATATGACAACCAAGTACATTACATCTTCATCCCAGGTATAGTGGGGAAACCAAAATAGGCCGTTACATGACCTTGACACCATAAAAAAAAAATACATGACATAGAGACGAAATATGTAGAGCAAGACTTATGAAAGTCACCAAGCAGCAACATCTGTCAATCACCATTCAGCTCAGCAACCATGATTTTCTTCTGTTCTCCCTCTGCACTTGTTCCACCAACAACAGCTGTGAACAAGAACCACAAGCTTCTAAGACAATGCCAACAATGCATTATTAGAAGTTTATCTGCTCCCCCTGAACCAGTGCCGGATGGTCTCTTTCAGACCCATATCAGACATCTTCCAACTAGAGCCTGTCTCTTCTAATATCCATCAAACCTCCATTTACGTGACTTTCACTGAACCAACCGGCGTATGTACGTGGATCCTCCTCAGGAAACTTGCGTACACTCCTTTTTCTCTGAAACAGACAAGTTTAATAGCAAGATGATGCATCAACTACTCCCAGCTTCTATTTGAGATATTCAAAAGTTTCCCTGGGCAGTGGTTTTGTGAGAATATCAGCAACTTGTTCCTTAGAAGGAACATAATCCAATTTGACCTTTTGTTCCACCACTTGTTCCCAGAGAAAGTGATACTTGATAGGTATGTGCTTGGTCTTTGAATGCATGACTAGGTTCTTTGAAATGCTAATTGCACTTGTATTATCACATAAGATGGAGATAGGTGGTGTACAAGTGATCTGAAAATTCTGCAAGGTTTGCATCATCCAAAGGAGTTGAGTGCAGCAAGAAGAAGCTGCCACATATTCCGCTTCAGTTGTAGATAAAGCAATCGAACTTTGTTTCTTGCTGAACCAAGATACTAATTTGGAACCCATAAAGAATGCACCACCACTTGTGCTCTTCCTGTCATCCACACTTTCGGCCCAATCTGCATCTGTATAAGCATGGAGTGTGAGATCTGGATCTCTAGGATACCATAAGCCATAGTTTTGAGTTCCTTGAAGGTACTTAAAGATTCTCTTCACTGCCTGAAGATGAGTTTCCTTTGGGTTTGCCTGAAATCTTCCAATTATTCCCACTGCATGCATGATGTCTGGTCAGGTACCTATCAAATAAAGTAGACTTCCAATCATGGATCTATAGGTTGGTTGATGTATTGCTGCGGTTTCATCATTTGCACTGAGGTTGCATCCTGTGACCATGGGGGTACATACAGGTTTTGCATCTTCCATGCCATATTTCTTCAAGATTTGCTTGAGATACTTGGTTTGAGATAAGAAGATCCCACCTTCATTTTGTTGGATTTGCAATCCAAGAAAGTATGTCAGTTCTCCAAGCAAAGACATTTCGAATTCTTTCTGCATCACC
>APFE030456780.1:42197-70179 GCA_000404065.3 Pinus taeda | reverse complement strand
ATGTTGCATTTCTTCCTCTTCTTCATGAGTCATGCTAGAGCTTTCAGCTTCCTTACTAGGTGTTTGCATTTTCTTTCCTTGGGGCATCAGTTACGATAATAATGCTCTACTATGCCCTTTGAATTCCTTCAAAATAAATTTTCAAACCAAGCTTAAGCAAAAATTTAAGAAAATCTACACACCTTTTTTCACTTTGTAGGAGCTCGATATTGCCTCTGATGTATCTCTATACTTTCCAATAATCTAGTTCTGAATTTGTGACCTTTAGTAGCCCTCTGTGTCCTCTTTCCAATGCCACAAGTCTGACCCAAATTGGATTCTCCAAGGAAGAGTTATGCGAAATCTCTCACAGTGACTTGATTATAGACTAGTTCAGTAGAGCGAACTTGTACGACGTGCCACGAGTCACAGTTTCGAATTTTGGATCTGAAAAATGCATACAATAAACTAAAGTCTGTCCTCTTTCTGCACCTTCTTATGAAATTTCAATCCGATCCCCAGAGAGAAATTTATGACGATTTTCCCCAGGTCACCTGTTTGGAATGTAATTCCGGAGTCTGCAAAAAAACCAACTTCCTCAGATCATATCTCCGCAAATATAGCGATAAAAGCTCTGAAATTCAGACCCAAGATTCAGAGCGATTTCTTCTCAAATGGGTTTTTTTTGTGACTTCTGAAACATCACAAAAAAAAAGTTATAGCGAACATGCCACGATGACCTGTTTGGAGCAGCGAAACCCTAGAATCCAAAGCTTTGATACTAAATGTTATGAAACTAGCTCAAGAAAAGATAGAAAAGATAGATCAACGCCTTAGAATTCAGCCTCTTTGAGGGGGCAACCTTCTTTACATTACATAAATGAAAAATTATTGGATGATTCAAATGACAAAACCTCCTTTCTATGTGTAGGAGTCTAAGGAGTCACAATATAATCTAGCCGACCTAACAATAATAATATAAAGCCACAAAAATAACAATACAGGGATTCTATGGGGCACAATATAACAATATGGGGGAAATAGGGGGACAACAATATTAATAAGGGGTATAACTACAATAGTAATGGCGTAATCACTAGTATTATAGGGACCCAATAGCTTGTTTGATTTCTTCAAAGGCTTGCTTAGTTTCCATTGTCCACTTGACCTTTGAGTCCTTTTTGAGCATGTTGTTCAACAATCTTATTAGTTCAGCCAGATTTGGTATGAATCTTCTAAGAAAGTTGATTTTTCCCAAAAAGGCTTGTAGTTATTTAATGTTTTTGGGGTGAGGGACTTGTAGGATGGCTTGTATTCTTTCTGGGTCAATTCTAATGCCTTCTTTAGAGATGATATGGCCCAATAATTTTCCTTCTTCTAGGCCAAACAAGGATTTCTTTAGGTTTAATGATATGCCATATTTTTCTGCAGATTAAGAATACTTGCCTTAGATGATTTAGGTGCTCTTGATCTGATTTGGAGAAAGCTGTAAGGTCATCTAGGTAAATGACTAAAAAGTCATGGATTTAGCAAAAGCAATATCCATGGCCCTCTGAAAGGTTGCTCCTAAATTCTTGAGTCCAAAAGGCATTTTCACATATTTGAATGTTCCCCAGGGGGTGGTGAAAGCAGTTTTGTCTTGGTCATCAGGGTGCATTAGGATTTGATTGAAGCCTGGGAATCCATCTAACAGTGATATTCTTGAAGCACCCACTACCCTTTGCAGAATGTGATCCATTTTGGGCAAAGGGTAGTTGTCCTTTAAAGAGACTTTGTTCAAATTTCTCAAGTCAACACATAACCTTATCTCCCCTGTCTTCTTTCTAGTGGGCACTAAATTCGAAACCCATTCAGAGAATTTGATTGGAGCTATAATTCCAGCTTCATACATTCTCTTGACTTCTTTTTCAATCAAAGGGAGCAGCACATCGTTGACCCTCCTAAGTTTCTGTTTGAAAGGTTTTTGGTTTTCTTTGAGAGATATTGTGTGTTGGATTACTGCAGCATCATAAGACTTTAGGTCTTCATAACTCCATGCAAAGACATCTTGAAATTCTTTGAACAATTCTATATACTTGAGTTTTTGGTCAGGAGGTAAATCTTTGGCCAATTTTATCATTTTGGGATTTTCTGTAGTTCCTAAATTGCAGTCCTCAATTTCAGCGTTTAATGGCTGCATTTTAGGTTTCCTAGAGATGTCATTTGAGTCAAAGATGTCCTCTAAAGGAGTAAGGCATGTAGGTAGAAATTTTTCTTTCAGCTCAATGACTTCACATTCTGCTGCCACTGCATCCTCACCTTCTTTTTCATGAAGTTGTTGTAAATCTGTTTTAGTGAACTTGGTGGGGTGTAGAAGTTGGTTTGTTGTTTCAGCAGAGATATGTGTTTCAACTTTGTCCGTTTGGCTGCTTTCTTCTACAGTGTTGGTATCCATTTTTGTGCTTGTGAACTCTTCTTTCAAAGTTAGGAAATTGTTGATTTGTATGTCATTTTCAAACACCTGCCAGTTCTTTAGATTATCTGGCACTGCAGGTCTATGTTTTATTTCGGAAATGAATAGGTGATTAGGCTTGAATTGCAATTTGCAAGTGCTTGCAAAAGTTGCTAGACTATGGGCATGCAGGTTTTGATTCCTTGGAATCTTGGTCAGTTGGGTTTCAAGAAAGGTGTTGAGAATTTCCATTGTAGCAGCTCTATATGACCTCAGCCTAAGATCATTTGTAATGAAGTTACCCTTTATTTGTTGAATAACGAGGTTAGAGTCTCCCAAAATTGATATTCGGGCTACACCTAAGTTTTTTATCACTTTGAGTCCTAAAAGGAGAGCTTCATACTCGGCCATATTGTTAGTGCACCTGAAATTCAATCTAAATGCATGTCCTTCAGCATGGTCATCCTTTACATTATGAATCCAGACCCTTGCCCCTGCTCCTAGCTTATTAACAGATCCATCAAACTCTAGATACCATAGGTTTTCTTGATTTGTGCTGGTATCAGGAACCTTTTCCATTTGCTCAGCAGGGATAGTTGGATTTATAGTCTCATAGGGTTGCTTATGTGTGACTATTAATTTATTGTCTTCCAAGATTTCTTGAATCTGAACTGTGGATTCTTTGTCTAGGAATTCAGCCTGACTCAAAGTCACCACTTTTACATCAGCTTGGGTTTGAATTTCAGTGTTGTATAAGATGAAAGAGTCCATGTCTGAATGTATGGAATATATGGGAAAGTTTTTGGGTTTTTCTTGAGTACTAACCACATACTTCATCAAGGTTTCTCGGTATAGCCTTTTAGGCTGGCCGAAGACTGAGATTGTGGCATAGGACATGTCTAGTTGCAAAGATCCTTGTAACTTAGCACCCTAGGACCTGGATAATAGCATTCCATACTTTGGTGGAATATCAACTACTACCACATCCATGAGAATTGTCTTGGCTGGATATTGGACTAATTACACACATAGATCCTTGATTAAGCCTAGACACCGGACCTGACTGGAGTCAAAGGAAAATAAGTCTTTTTATGGTCTTGTGATGTCTATGTCCAACTTCTCCATGACAGATTTGGGCATCAAATTATGTGAAGCTCCTGAATCAAACATTGCATTGTGAAGTACCTTGTCATGAATGTTTAGACTCACCTAAAAGGGAGGGACTCCTCCATCTACTGTTTTACCATTTGCTTCAGGGCCAAATATAAGTTCTGGTTGATCATCAAGGATGTTCACTGAATCTTTGTTTTTTGAAAGTTGTAATGATTTGTTGATTTGTTCCCTAAACACTTCATGCCTAGCCAATTCAGATAATGGGATGGACACTTTTAACTTACCTATTTCAGCCTCCATATTAAAGGGTTTTTCTGTTTGTGTTTTGACATTTTGGGCAACCAGGGTATGCCTTTCAACTGAGTTATTGACAACTGCCTCTTTTATTGGAATGCCATGCTGAACTAGGGTTGCTTGCTGACCATCTTGCAAAGGTTCTTCTACCACTTTTCTGAGTGGAGAGATAGCTATAGGGTGCTCCTTTGATTCATCCTTGTCTGAAACATCTTCTAGTGTGGGGCTATTTGGATTGGGAGTGGGTTTGGGGATGATTGGTACATGAGAGTCCTTGAGTTTTAGTTCTGGTAGGTTGCTTGATTGTCTTTTGCTTAGGATCATCAGGAATGTCTATTCTTCTACTTCTCAAGTTGTATTGCTTATGGACTTCATACACAACTGTTTCATATCCTTGCTTAAAATCAAAGGATTCCCCTGATTTCATTTGACCTTAATTAAGGGTATGAGCCTCTTGGTCTTCCTGGGTTAGGAAAATTAGTTGACTATTGTTGAGACCCATTAAATTAATGTGTGGGTCCTCTGTTGGTTCACTAGATGTGGAAGCTTTTGCATAGTTTTCTTGGAAGGGAGGCCTTATGTTTTGGTCTGGACCAACCTTTCCTACATTGGGGTTTTGATTTTTTCTAAAGTTTGGATTTCTTGCATTGTTGTTTGGTTGGCTGTCCCAAGAAGATTTCCTCTCAATAGTTTCCACTCTGTCTCCTAACCTGTCCATGCCTTTAATAATTGCATCAAGTTTTTGTTCAAAGGTAGAGGGTTCCTCTTTGAAAGTTCTTCTTCTTTCAGTCCTAGCTCGATTTCGTTTGGAAATTATATTAGCTTCAACACTCAGAGCTATGCTCTACATATATTCAAGACTGGGGGGAGCTCTCTCCTTGAGCTGGTAAGCCATGTCTGAATCAAAACCATCCGGGAATTTAATCAATGCTAAGTCTGGTGGTGGTCTAAGATTTATTGGGATAGCAAGGTATGTATTATTGAATCTGGCACAATAATCTTGGACAGTCTCTTGTGGGCCTCTTTTTAAATTCTCATATCCTGTTAAGATGTGTAAAGGATCCTTTTTCTTCTCCCACCTATTTAGAAAAGTTTGATAAAGGGCATCTGGATTAGCTATTTTGTTTGCAGGCAGTGACCTAAACCATGCCCTCACATCACCAGTTAAGCTCTGGACAAAAATTTTCATCCTAACATCATTATCATCAATCTCATAATATTCAAAATAGTCTATCATCCTCTTGGTATGTTGTTGAGCAGTGTAAGTGCATGTACTATTGAAATAGGTAATTTTGCCTTGGTAATCCTGTGGCATAGCCCCTGGATTAGCAAGCAATTGTAGGGGAGCATATCTATTTGCCATGTTGGCAGGAAAAGGTGGGACAACTGGAAGCACAGGGGTAGGGGATGAGATAAATGTTGTGGATGGAGGGGTAGAAAAGAGAGTTTGGAGTAATAAAGGTGAACTAGAAGAAGCTACAGCAGTTGGAATGAGGGTTTGAGGATTTGCTGTAGTAGGTTTAGTATGAATAGGTTTCTGCTGGGTTGGTTCAAGGTTTGAATCAGCAGAACTCTCTTGATTTTCTGATTTCCTAAGGTTCTTAGCAATCAAATTTGGATTGTCAAAAATAGCTGGAGGATTTGGGTCTGGATTTGACCTTGTGTGTCGAATTTTCTTCTTTGGAGCCAACTTCTAAGTATGTTTTGGTATTTTGTAGGATTTCTTAGAGGACACAAGTTTTGACAATATTTTCAAGGAAGCTACTAGAATGTAGGAGAATTTGGGGCCTTCCTTTAGGGAGGTTTTGAAACAAGGATGGCCAAACAAATCTTTGAGACAACTGTCTAGAAACTAGAACTAAACTGGAGTTGGACTGAAGTAGCTTTTATTTACTCTTGTGATTGCATAGCAAAGACAATTTCAAAGGCTGCCTGGCTAGCTTCAGACTCCATCTATAGTTTTAGAGTTTAGACAATAGCAGCAAATATTCATTCAGTTCCCCAACGGAGTCGCCAATGATGTTATCACTCAGGTTGTTCCCCAAAACTTGTTGAGAAAAGGGAATACAACCGAGGTAACCACTAACTAGTCTTTTAGATGCAATTTCTAGCCAAACTGCACCCAGAGAGGGCTCTCTCTATATGTTTTAACTTTGTTTATTCTAATTTTTATGCTAGTTATGATGTGCAAAGTTTTGTAATAAATGGGTTTGGATGATGATTTCAAGCAAATGTAGGATGTAAGTCTGATGGGGTTAATTCCATTGGGCAATGGAGTCTATGAAAGTGGACTGTTGAGTGTGTTTTTGTGATGATAGGCGATACTACAAAGCAAGATAATCAATTTGGAACAATATCAAAGCCAGTGATGGATGGGATGTAGGCCAACGGGTAAAGGGCAGTCAAGAATCCTTTATCCTAGTGGCAGAGGGAAAGTGCTTGAATACTTTCAAGGAGCAGTGAAGAATTCCTTGACAATGTTCAAAATGAGGGAATTAGTAGAGATAGAAGCATTTAAGAATTTCTATTCAAGATAATTGTGAAGAAAACATAGATAATAGTAGGAATTGAACACAAAGTGTATTTAAACAAGTTCTGGGCTATTCTTTTTCCTTGTTGTTAAGATTATGAAACATATATGGGACTTGCAAACATAGAAAACACAAAACATAGTTAGAGTAACTTATTGAGCCAAAGAAAGACACATGAATTCTGTACCAGAGTCCAACATCATCACGTCCACATTCAGAAGATCGAACAACAATGCATTTCAATGCCCTTTGTATTAATCAATATTTGAGTTACAACGCAGTTCAAATAGGAGAATCACCAACCCCGAATACATTCATTGGGGAGGTATTTATAACAAAAATATTTACAAAATATCTTGAGGATAAGATATGAAATAATAACTCAGTTCACCCACTCTGTCAGAGAAATGAATGAAAGAATAAAGGCAGGAGTTATTGAGGCTGTGTTGGCTGCTTTATTGATTAGATATCTTTAGACCTTTTACTCAGGAGTTTGGCTGGCAGTTATGTCTTTGATTTTCCTTCCTGCCTTGCTGTCCTAATTTGTCAACCTGCTCCTGTTCCATCTTTAATGTGTCCTGATCCTTGCTTGAGCTCCTTTCTTGATATCTGCCACGTGTCTTGCTGTTTGACAAAGTGTTAAAGGGAGCAAGCTCTAAATTATTTAGGCAAGACTTCTAGCATCCTCTGCCACCAGTGTTCTGTGGGTAAGTGGTGTCTCTGTATCTTCACCAGTATTTCATCAGCCTCAATATATCTATAAAAGGTAGGCTTGACTTCAAAAAGATGATTTATTTCATGTTCTATAAAAAATAATCCTTCCAATTTGTCATACAAGCTTTGCCCGGAAGGAGGTCCTGTGTCCTCTGAACTATTGGATGATGCAGTGGCTTGATTTGTTACATACATGTTTACCCTGTGAGCATACTGTTGATGTGATAACAATTTTTGATTGCTTGTTAGTAAACTCGGTAAGCCTCTCTGTTGCAATTTTGTGATTTTTTCTGTGAAGGCATCTATATCCATCTGCATCTCTTGACACCTCCTCTCCAAATTTTGTATAAAACCTCTCATGGTCAACACCTTCTTTATTGTCAAAATGGTGCCCTTCCTGTCAGTTATCTCTAAAGCTGCTAACTGTTCCTTTGTATTAGTATTCAAAAAATGGATGAGCCTATTAGCCTGTTCAGGCATATTTCCTAATGATGCACTGGCCCTTTGGATTTGCTCTTGTGCTCTTTCTATTAACTCAATCTGTTCATAGTTTGTCTCAATTGACCTCCATTGGTCAGTAATGGACTGGCCAATCTTGGTCCACAAAATCATCTTAATATCTGCTAGAGGTTTTCGTAAGGTGAGATCCTTTTCCAATGATTTCACCTTGTTTTCTAGGGTCTTTACCTGTCTAGTTTTTTCTGCTACTGTCATCTTTGACTTGTCATAACTCACCTCCAATTTGGCTAACCTTTCTTTTGTATCTTTGAGCTCTGACATTTGAGCCTCTAGCTCTTTCACTGCTTTCATCATTTCTTCCATCTTCATGCTGGTTTCTTGCTCTGGTGTTGGTGTCACTGTAACATCTGTAGTTGTTGTACCTGTTGTTGATGCTGGGATGGTAGGAGGGAGTGCTGCTGTTTCTGTGGGGGGAGCAAGGGCACTTGTTGGAGCTTCTTCAGGTGGCTGGGAGGTGGATTCTCCCTGCTTCTCTTTAAGGGCCTTCTCCAATGCTTGCTCTGTCTCTGCCAATCTTTCATTCATTCTTAGTAGCAGACTTACCATGTCCTCTTCCTCCTTTTGCTGTGCAACCTCTGCAGTTTGTGGATGCACTGTTATTGGCAATTTTAGTCGTTTTTTAAGGGCTGCAATATCCTCCTCCTTCTTCTTGATCAACGCTTTTCTGGCCTTTGCATCCTTAGGGTTATGCCCTAGCTCGATGATGATCTCTTCCAAGGACTTAATCCTGTTGTCCTTAGCCAAGGAGGAAGCCTTTTCCAATTCTAATTGGGCTGAGGTATTATATAATGAGTTTTTCAGTTGGTGAGATGCTAATGCCTTGTCAGCCAAGGTGGCATACACCATCTCCCCAGTTTGTTTATGTAACTCAATCTGGTCAATTGGATGAATATCCTTGGAGAGCACTTCTAGATTAGTTAATATATAGTCAGCAGCTGACTGGGGTTGCTGTGTCTTGGGTTTGAAGTGGCCAAGGATGATTTTCTTCTCTTGAATATCATAGGCAAGCATTAGCCTATGCTGATTAGTAGGTGTTGTCCTCATCAATTGATTATAAAGCTGCATCCTTATTGGATCATTTCTAGTTTTAATATCAATAAAAGTCTTCTTGATGTCCGAGCTTTGTTTGCTTTTAGGTCTGGTGGATGAAACCTCCACGCTCTGTTGCCTCTCTAGTTCTTGCTGGAATGAGCTCGCTGAGGTGCCAGGTAGTGGAGATGCTTGTTGCTCAGTTCTTCCCCGTCCTCCCATGGTGCTTGTGGTGTCTTCCACAAGCTTTTCTTTTGAATATAAATTTAGCCTTTGCCTCTTATCTCCTATTTGTTCTGATGGTCCACTGGTAGGGGCATCCTCTTCTCTGTCTCTTTTTCTGCTCTTTTCCTCATTTTGAGGAGTTTGTAAAACAGGGGCTTCAGAAGCCTTGGTTTGAGCTGGGGGAGCTTGCCCTTCACCCTGTTCTTGTGTTGTATAGGTTTGATCAGCCATGGTCTGTTGTTCTACATCCATCAATTCCTTGCTCTTTCCCGTTGAGTTGACCTTTCGTGCTGCTTGCTCTGAGCTTTCAGCAAAAGATGTATCCCCTCCAATGTGCTGGGGCAGCTTGAAAGGTACCTGTCCAAAAGAGTCTAGGTCAAGTGTTTTCTCAAGCTCTTTCATTGCTTTTTCCAATCTCTCTTCCTCAATCAATTCTTCAAACAATGTGCCCTCTATCCACTCTTGTTGATTGGCATACTGCTGGATTTCAGTGATTGCAGAGTGGACATATGCTGGCAGTTTATTTTTGACTTTCCTATAGCTGATAAAATGATTGGGGTCATATGGTGCCTAATAGAAGCTTTGTTTCAATCTGAGTTTCTGCCCTAAAATCTCATCAGCTTCTAGCCAGGCTTCCCTCTGGTCGAAGGTGAAAGGGCCCAGTTGATTTCTTATCTTAAGTTGTACCTTCTTCTTGGCCTCATAGAAATGGATTGTATCTGCCTGGATGAATTGTCTAAAGTATTCCAGGGAAAACAAGCGAATTGGCACATACCTTGGAAATTTGTAGGGGCACAACTGACAGCCATAAATCTGAATCAAAGTGTGATTCTGGTAAAAATACTAGTCACCTATGCTATAGCTCTTGGAGAGTTGTAGAATTCTCTTCATTTCACCAGAAAGCCTGTCTGGAGGAATTTTTATTAATAAAGAGGTGGCTGGATGTATGAATAGATCAATAAATTCACAATAGGCATATGGAGAAAAGTAGACATGGTGGAAGACTAGGGTCCAGAAGATAACAGACCTTGGCTCACCCTTGACATCAAATTTTCTGAGGGGAACTTGAAAACTGTCTGGCTGATAGTAGAGCAACAAATGATATATGTATGAGGTGTATCTAAACACTCCTTCTCTGTCCATGCTCATAAATTGGTCATGGATTTTATTAGCAATGTAGGTAGCATAGTCATACTTGACAACAGGGGGTTGTCCTGGAGAAAAATGGACATTAGGACCAATGTGGTTTCATCTACATATTCACTAGTTTTGAACCCCAAGATGTAGGTTATCATGTCAATGATGAACTTTCCTACTTCATTGAACCACGTGTCCAGGTATGGAGGAGGTTCTTGTGGTTGACAATTGGGTTTCATAAATTTTTTTCCAATTTTGGTTATCTCTGTACTTGGCAATTTGGCACCTTGATCAAGCAGAAATCCCATGGTAAGAGGGGTCAATGATTCAGTTGGTTTGAAATGCAGCATCTTATTTATTGATTCAGGGGTGATATAGAATAAAACTGTCCCAGAAGGAGAAATTACTGCCCTTTGAGTGGGCTCATAATTTGCATGGCATTGGTGAATGAGCTCAGGAAAAACATTCACTCAAGGAAGGTAGTAGATGGGCATATTGGACTCTTAGATCCCAAAGATATCAGTTTTTTTTCTATGACTATTTCTGATCTCACAAAAGGCCTGGAGATGAGATGTGTTGGCCATTATATCATTAATTTGGAAATCTTTATCAGCTATGGGTAACCACTCCAGTTCTTTATGTGGGGCATTGAGAGGGGCCACATTGAGGGTTACTGGAGCAGGGGCTGCCATTTTAATAAGTTCTCAGGTGTTTTTTGAGTAAAATGGAGATTTTTACAGTAGTAGTGGGCAAAAATAGAGGTCCTGGGGCTTTTTTTAGAGAAATTTGCAAAGTGGAGCTTTGTTCAGGCCCTGGTGGGCAGAATTTGAAGCAAAAGGGTGAGAATTGAAGAATTTATATTGCAAGGGAGGAGTAGCAATGGTTTCAAGGCCTCCCCCTTGGTATTCACCGAACAAATTGATTTGAGCTCGGCTAAAATTGAAGGGATTTTGCTCAGTGTGGCAACATTGGTAGTTTGTGTAGCAAAAGATGCGCAAACTAGAAGTTTGAGTGGGCAATTGTGAAAATGGAAGTCAATTAAGAAGCTTGTGAGCAAGATTTAGGTGAATTCTTGTCTTTCTCGGCTAGCTTGGTAAATTGTGCAGCGAGGTTTGCAATGTGCGGATTTTTTCGGTGGATAGATGGTCCAGGGGGGCTTGTGTGTAGCAGTAGGATGAGATTTTGACTAGTTTCTAGGACTGCCAGACACTTTTTATGGTGAAAAATCGAAATTCACAGGGTTTTTTACAAGATAATGGTAAATACATGTTTTTCACAGTATGCTGGACTTGCTGGTTGATTGGGAGGTGATTTTCATAGTGGGGCGCCAAGCTAAGGTGGTCAAGGTGGTGGACTGCACGTTTGCAGGTGAACTCGTCGTCGTTTGCATGCAAAGGCTCAACAAAGTTTACACAGTAAAATGGTAAAAAACAACTATTTTCATGGGTTTTTATTATTATTATCAAAAAATGGCTTTTTTGGCGCTTTTTATGATGACGTCATCATGACGTAGAATTTTTGTCGTGGGAGGTATGGAAGGTGACTTGGCAGATGATTTGGCGCTGAGGTGGCGATGATGATGTGGTGCTGACGTGGTTGTGACATCATTGGATGATGTCAGCGACAGGGGGGGGGGGGGGTGAAGGCGGTAAGCGGTTTTATCGCATCGCTTTTGGGGTGGTAGCAGTATTTAGCGGGGAGGGGGTCTCGATACACTTGGGCGAGCGACGCGTGTCCTCGGTATGACAGCGAAACTACTATTTTCCCGGGACATATCGTTCAGACGCTGGGGCATCGCGATACGATCCCGCACCGTCAGATCTGAGCACCCTGATCCAACGGTTGATGGGAAACGGTAAGTTGCGTGGGCGCGAAATGGGGGCCTGCTTTGATTTTTTGTGATTTTTGTAAGGTTTTCAATGTATTTGCGGACTTTTGCAAAGTGGGTATTTTGGGGGAAAATCCGGTATTTCAGCTATTTATTTAGCCAAAGGCCATATAAACCCCGATGGGCATGTGGAGGGTTATTATTGGCCCCTGGTGGACCAATAATTCCCTAAAGAAAATTTGAAATAAGGCTATAGTTTAGCCAAGGGTCGGGGTATTAATTTTTTGGGGCTTTTTGTGTTTTTATACATAATAAGGGGGGGGGAAGTACATAGGAGCTATATAGTAAGGTTAGTAAGTTATTATGATTGTGGGGGAGGGGTTTGTATGGTCTAGGCTAAGTTTTTCAGAGTGAAAAGTCAGGCTTGGGGGGGAATGAAAGGATGACAAGTGGTGAAATTTAGGAAACTTTGGTAATTTGGTTAAAAGAATTTTTACACAAGAAATGTGGCTTGTTTTTCCTAGGTGAAAGATCTTTTCACTTAGTTCTATCATGGGATGAAGTGGACTAAGGGTAATGAGCTGATCTCATTGCCCTTTTGGGGGAATATTAGTAAGTGTCTCTTGGAAAATGAGGAGGGGAGTTAGTCATGCTCCATTTGTTTTGTAGCCACCTTGCCATGGTACCTTATGATTTTATGAGATAGCCAATTATTCCAGAAGAACAAATTGCTCACAAACCATGCCTTTTGTACCCTCAAAACTTCCTGCCCAACCTAGTATACCTAACATTTTCACTTCATTTTCATTGGGTGCATTTGAACTAGCAAACCCTGATTCATCTCTTTTCTTTTAGCTGCCCTCCTATCTAAGTCTACCCTTATTTCTTCTAGGGCTCAGATTAAGCTGTTGAGACCCTTTGCTCCACTACCTGACTACTTGCCTGCCAAGCTTAAATTGTTTGTGCAGACCTTTATTCTCTATTCTAAGATAAGTGAAATTCAAACATGATCTAGCCAGGATTAAGATGTCTGGCTAATCATCAACTGTGGCAAGAGTTAACCACCTATACATAGTGAAGATTCATCAACATATGGAACCTTTGCAGTATAAAAAGGATGAACATATTTGGCACTTCCCCAGTCAATCATGAAAAATGAAACCCTATTGGTATAGGAAGCTAACAGAATCAACACCCATAAAAGCGTCCAAAGAAGTATGGAGGAAAAGGGAAGCATAAAACAGTGGCAGTGGCACAACAAGACCTTGGATCGGATTCGAGAGATGAAGCGCTGATCACAACAACATGAAAAAAATGTACTCTTACACCTCCTGTTAATTCTAAATCGCATGAAGGCACTAGTTCTGTAGATGAGTCCCTTTCGAATGACCAAAAAAGAATTGAATTATTTCATATCAGAGTTGTAATAAATCATACCAAATTTGAAACTCTATTTGATACTGGGTCCCAAGTAAACTTAATTGCAGAATCCCTGGTAAAGAAGCTTGGCTTAAAGACAAAACCACACCCGAAACCTTACTCACTGGGATGGATACATGATAAAGCGAAATTGAATGTAACCCAACAGTGTAAGGTCAAATTTCTGATTGCGTCCAAGCTAGTAGATGAAGTAGAGTTGGATGTAATACCATTGGATATAATTGGCATGGTAATGGGGAGCCCATACCTGTATGATAGAAAGGTAGTCTTTTTCCGTCATGAGAACAAATATCAAATCATTAAGGATGGGATAGAATATATAGTGAGGGCTCATCAAAATAAAATTAATGCCAGCCTTGTAAGCACCGGACAAATGAAAAGGCTGGTGAATTCTAGTAAAGGATGCATGCTTATGGCTGTAAGGGAAAAAGGGGCAGAATTCACTGATGTGTTCCAGGGCTGCGATCGAGAGCATACACAGGAATTGGCTGAATTGATTTTTAATTATGACGAACTGTTTCATGAACCGAAGGGATTACCTTTGGAGAGGGAAATCCAACATGAAATCCATCTACAACATGATGCCCTTCTACCAAATATTGGCATGTACAGGATGTCGATGATTGAGATGGAAGAAATCAAAAGACAAGTGTAGGAATTGCTGGATCAAGGTGTCATTAGGCCGAGCACCTCTTCGTGTGGTTTGTCAATTGTTTTAGTGCCAACGAAAGATGGCAGCTGGAGGATGTGCGTGGATTACTGCGCACTCAACAAGATAATGATGAAAAATCGCTATCCCCTCCCATGCATAGATGATTTGTTAGACCAATTAAAAAGTGTTGTTTATTTCACAAAGTTGGATTTGCGTAGTGGCTATCATCAGGTCAGAATTGTAGAGCAAGATGTATGGAAAACTGCCTTCAAGACCTAGCAGGGGCTGTTCGAATGGATGGTGATGCCATTCGGGCTTTGTAACGCTCCAACCACATTTATGCGACCAATCCGGTATGAACCATTCACCAATTTGAAGAAGATTGGGAACAATGCCTTTCATCTTGACTTGTTAGTATATATGAAAATGTACTCAGTAGTGAATGTGGAGAACCTGAAGCTGTATGAACCACCTTTGGTCATGGACACTGACGAGGTGGGCACAATTCCTACAATCGATGATTTTTCACCAAAATATCTCGATGAGTTTCCCGAAGACATCATCCTCGACAGAAGAACCAGGACTTCACGTTGAGGAGATGCAGAATACCTTCGAGTTGGTTTCAAGGGAATGCACCCCAACAAGGCCAGGTGGATGGAGAAAGAGAAAGTGAGGGAACAATTCCCTTACTTTCCAATTGACTAATGAAAAGCTTTTGGCGGTCGAAAAGCTCCTCAATGGGGAGGATTGATCTAGGTGGATCTTCAGATACAATGGCATGAAAAAGCTTAGAATCAAAGTGCTCAGAATGAAGTCAACTCATGACCAGGGCGTAGATCTCGTCATCCTAATTCCAACGGCGTGAACAAAACTTCAATCCGAGTTCGGATGATGAAGTTATCACTAAAAGAAGGATGCTATATTCCTTAAGAAAATGAGGATTTTCCTTTAAAAATGGGTTTTAAGCTTTAAAGGCAAAATCGCAATCGGAGGATTCATAGAGGTGGATTTAAGAAAGGCATAGTGGAACCCCTGATCGCTGATCTCCAATTAAATCAGATTGGTGCTTCGGAGGGCAATCGGGTCAGAGGAATGCCATCTACACATATATATCAGTGGTATCGACGCAAGAAGAGTGATCGACGGTATCGTTATCGGGACACAGGGGCGATATATGAGTGGGATGCTGATGCGATCGGCCGACGCTGATATCGGTGATTGGTGGTCGACATTTCCCCGGTTACAGGACCTTAGAGACAACAATACTCTGATTGCGATATAGGGCCTGAACTCGATACGAATATAAGCCCAATTTAATGATTTTTGAAGTCCGGGGCTTGACGATTTTGGTCGAATTTTACTGTTTTTCAGGATTTTTGGGTATTGTTTGTTTCAACGATAAGAGGCCATTTTAAAAGACAGTTATGCCCACCAATCCTTCCATGCCACTGATCTCCATTATGAACCAGATAACCCCGATATAAATGGGATTCTGTCCAAAAACCCATTATAAAAACACAATAGATGGAAAGAGCACGGGAGGAGGCATTTGGTAGCACACTGTTTCGATTGGCAGGAGCCGAGAGTGCATTTTTCTATTTGGGGACAATTTTAAGATGTTTTCAGCCCCTTTCAGTGCCACAGATGCTTTGATGCTACCCACTTCTCCATCTGAGGCATCCATCTCATAGCCATCTTTCAGATTGGAGGTATAAGCCTCTTGTATACAGTTGATGATTGTAATTCTCTTCTTTCATGCCATTTAATATAAAGGCCTCCCCATTGTTAAGTTGGGCCCAGGGACGTAGTCCAAATTGGATGAACTCTGTTATCAAGCCTTGGTGTCTTCTTTTTGTGCCTTTTATGTGTTTCCTTCTTCTTTTCCTGTGTGCACATTAAATCTTGGTGTTAAGTTGCAATTTTGCATGTTATTCTTTTCATACGTCTATAAGCGAAAACATCTTGGATCAAAGAACTACTCTAGGTCTATCAAAAAGAAATATATGAGTCACAAGAGTATTGTCCCAAAATCATCCAATTCTACAACTCTAACAATGATTGATATAGGAAATTTGTTAGAAGATATCAAAACTAAAATTTTTACATTCATTGGCTATTTAGATGGATGCAACATAGATTAAGAGAAATTAAGAAGAAGCATAAAAAGCTCTATATGTTTTTTTTGTCCTAAATGCACAAAACATGCTAGAAATGAATGTCCACTCAATACTATGGAAGTTTTTGGAATTTGTGGAGTGTGGCATTAAACTAACAAATGTCCTTCCATTCCAAGTAGCAAGGCTACTTACCAAGGAGCTAAAAAGAATATGGAGTAATTATGTTTTAACAATTAGAGGTAGAAAGGAATAGCTTGACCATTTCAAAATGGTATGAATTATTCCTATCCATAATATTTTGTTGGATAAAATGCACAAATGCAAGTTCAACCCAAGTATCCTCTCAATCAACCTATTGACTAATGCAAAAACATGACAATACCAAAAACCATCCTCAACCACTCCAAACTCCCTTACAATGATTCCCATCTCCACCTCCACAATGGTTGAGACCTAAAACTCAATGGTAACAAGCATTTCTTCCATCTCCACCTCAATAAACCAATACCCTAATAAATAATAATGATCAAATCCATAACACCATTAGTTGTATTCCCAACCAACACCCAATCTAAACAATAGGAAAGTCTAACAAGTATACAAAAATGAGAAGACCACCTACGAAACTCACTCTATGGTTCTTTAAGTGATCAATTTGAGGTTAGCAAAGGTATTAATAGCCCCTCCTCTCATTATAAATCCCATAGAGGATAATGGATTTTAGGAGGACAATCATCCACTAAAGGAACAAACTATCCCTAAACCAACACCTCCTTTTCCTAAAAGGATAAAAGCTAAGTAGACTTACACAACTTAGAAAATTACCTCTTAGGTGAACTTGAGAACTTATGTATCAAAATGTATCTCCTCTGGCTATTACGAATGTTCCTATTTACAACAAATTCATGAAAGAAGAATGCATTGAAAAGCCAAGGAAAATTTAAGACTCTCCTTTAGTTATTATGATAGGTCAAATTGTAGATCTTATGTTAGGAAAATATTTATTCCAAAATACTTAGATCTAGGTAGCATTATATGTAGATGTTCATATTGAAAAAAAAATCCATAACACCTTAATAAACCTAGGGGTTATCATCAATGATATGATAAATGATGCCATTACTAGACTTAACCAAAGGTAGCTATTCAAACACCCATCTAATATACTCTAACTACTAGATAGATCGATAATGAATCTCAAAGGAGTCTTAGAGGATGTGATGGTTTCTATCGATTCATAGGAGTACCCAACAAATTTCATAATACTACAAACTACATCCAAACTTAGTGGGTACACCCTCATCCTATGAAGACCTTAGCCAGCTACAGTTGGTGCATATATTAGTTGTATGGAAGAAAATATGACCATCACAAATGGTCAATCACAAAAGAAAATCATACTTTCTCTTCTTGTCCAGCCACTTGTTGACACCGAACGACTTATTTAGGTAGGACAAGAGGAAGGAGAAGAAACATTATAGGCCATGATACACATTCCCCTTATAATTGAAATAACATTAGCCATAAAGATACATATGAAGACACTTTAATTTCAAACTACACGCAAAATATGTATCCAAGCTTTGTAAAAATTGAAGAATACACTAGCTAATTGGAAGAAGGACAGTCTAAATTTTTTTGATGATGTGAAAGAGATTTATTTTGCAATATTTATTCAATCTTGAGATTTAACAAACTACAAAAAAAACAATGGAAAATCCCCATTTGAAACTCTAAAGTCAACAATAGTTCAATGACTATTGTCGAATAACAATAACCACTAAATGTCCTTTAAAAACACACATCAGCCTTTGCATGGGCAAGGACACAAAGGGAATTCATCTAGACATTTGTGCATAAATGTCCTCTAAAAACACACATCAGCCTTTGCATGGGCAAGGACACAAAGGGAATTCATCTAGACATTTGTACACACCATATTTGCATGAGGATGAATCTTCACCCATAATACAACCTCAAAAGATAATGAATCTTGCCTTAAAATACATAGTCAAAGGAGAGTTGTAAAAAACTTTTAGATGGAGGATTCATCTACTCAATCTGTGATAGTGAACGGGCTTCGTCCTTGGTTATAGTACCCAAGAAGAATGGAAATTTGAGGGCGTGTGTAGATTATCTAGAGCTCAACAATACCACAAGAAAGGAGTATTTTTCCTCGCCTTTCAATGATCAAGTATCACATGCCTTTGCAAGTAAAAGTACTTTTCATTTTTATATGAGTTTAATGGATATAGCTAATTACAGATAATCCTTGAGGAGCATGAAAAACCTACTTTTACGTGTCCCTGGAGCACATTTTCCTAGAATCCTCTTCCCTTTTGCCTATGCAATGCCCTTACAACATTCCAACAAGCTATCCTCAACATATTTTCAAATCTAGTTCATGACATTGTACAAATCTACATGGATGATTTTACACCATACATAATTTCATTTCTAGAACCCTTAACCATTCTGGATAATTTGTTGAAAAAGATGTGAGTAGATGAATCTATCACTAAGCAATGAAAAATTCAACATGTTAATGAGTAAAGGAATTGTCTTAGGTCACGATATCTCTTATGAGAGGGTTGAAGTAGATCAAGATGAGGTGAACATAATTAAATACCTACCTAAGCCTCAAAAATAAAAAAAGATATGAGGAGTTTTCTAGTCCATGTAGGTTTCTACCAAAGGCTCATAAAATATTTTAGCAAATTAGCCCCTCCTCCCCCTCCCAACCGTTTATTCACACTACCCTCCATGGATGGTTTTCCATATATATAATATTGCCAAACAACCTTGAACAACATTAAAGAAAAACTTATCTCAACCCCCATATTGCTAGAAATTAAGTGGTGTATTCCATTCCACATACATATTGATGCATATAATAAGGAATTAGGGGTAGTTTTAGGCCATCAAGAAGATAAGAATTCGTTCTCAATTTATTTTATCAGCGAAAACTTATTTGTGACTAAACTGAACTATATTATCACAAAGAAATAATATATTGCAGTTGTATCTACTATACAAAAAATTATACATTATGTCACTAAATACCCAATTTTTTTCCATATGGACCATGTTGCCACTAGGTATTTAATGAATCAAACTAATAGTAATGGAAGGATAATTAGATGGCTCTTACTAACATGAGAATTTGATTTAACAATCCTTAACAAGCCAAGTAAATAAAATGTTGTTGCAAATTTCCCTTCAAGACTAACGAGAAACCATGTTGACAACAAAATTTTAATAAATAAAAATAATATTAATGGTAAAATAATTAGACGACTCTTACTACTATAGGAATTTGATCTATTTATCCTTAACAAATTAGGTAAATAGAATGTTATTGCAAATTTCCTATTGAGATTGATAAGTATTGTAGATAATGAAGTTGTGGATGACCTTCCATATGAATACCTCTATGCAATATTTATAATGACTCCCTAGTTTGTTGGCATATTAAACTACCTACTACATGGATATTTTCCCAATACTTTTCTTAAAGAGAACACAATAAAATTTTCAAGAAAAGTGCCATTTATATCTGGATAAAGGGATACATGGTCAAGCTTGGAACATATTAGATTCTTAAAATGTGTATGAGAAAAGATGAGGTATATGAAATTCTCCATGTATGCCATGATTAACATCATGGAGTTCGTTATACTATAAGAAGAACAACCTACAAGATCCTCCAAGTTGGATATTATTGGCCTACTATGCATAAGACGTTGAATGGTATGTCTCCCATTGTCATGGAAGACAAAGGATGGGAAAGCCAATGAAGAGGGATGAAAATCCAATGTATTCCCAAGCCACATTTGAGCCCTTTAAGAAATGGGGCCTAGAATTTTTAAGGCCCATTATCCATCCTTGAAACCAAAATCATCACACCATAATTTCCATTGATTATCTGACCAAGTGTCAAGGTATAGGCCATGAAGAATGAAAACTACGAGAAAATGGCACAATTCATCCAGGAGAATATTTTTCTAGGTTTAATATCATAAGAGAAATTATAACAAATTATAACTCCCAATTCATCCCTAATCTTATTCTAAATCTCACGCAGTTGAAAATAATACACCAAAGGAAATTAGTTGGGTACCACCCTCATACCAATGGTCAATAGAAGTAATCCAAAGATAATTGGAAAACATCCTAACAAAAACAATCCACTTGCACAAGAAATACTAGGAAAAAAAATTGGTTAAAGTTGTATATGCACATAATACAACTCATAAAACTACAATAGGGTTCACACCATATTAGGTAGTATATGGAAAAAAGGAAATGTTCCCTCTAGAATTTGAGATAAAGACACATAAAATGGCTTAAAACTTGAAAATAAACTTTAAATAGACCAACAAGAAGTATTGCAATGACTAAATTCCTTAGATTAATATAGGTAGTAGGCCTAGTTTCACACTGAAGTAGTCCAACAACAAAGAAAGAGATGGCATGATAAGTTTATCAAGCCTATGGTTTTAGAGAAGGATATTGGGCCCTTCTCTATGACCCAATATTTAAAGAATTCAAATGAAAAGTTAGAATATATGGTTGGGGTCATACCAAGTAGACACATGCTTTGACAATAACGTAGTCAAGATCAAATCTATGTATGAAGAAAATATACCCTTCTTAGTTAGTGGGTACAAACTCAAATTTTATATGAAGTTAATGACAAGAGAGGAGTTCAAAAATCTACTCCATAACCAACAAATAAATGTGCTTAGTAGTAATAATTCCCCCAACTCAATTTTAGTTTTTTATGGACATGGTAGCATCATACAAGTTTTCTATTCTCTAAGGTGTCAGAGAGGTAAAGGAACATGAGATCTCCAATACCCATAAAAGGTTTCGAGAGAAAATACTTAGAAATCTCTTAATTAAATTAATTCATCAATAATTAAAAGTCATGTTGTCACTGCTACAACATCCTCAAAAAATTTGGCCTGCACCCAAATTTCGGAGCCTACCTTCATCTTAAATACTATCATCGCAAACATTGAGATTCATTACATGTGTTTTCTCTAAGTGTTTTGCTCCCATTTGCAAGAAAATCAAAGTGTCGTCTTTTGCATGTTAAGTGTCATGCGGTGTATATGAGCTTGTTTTGGTGGTCTCTATGGGTTACCTTTGTGTAAATGAGTTGTTCTCACTATGTAAACATCTGTCACACTCATTTACAAAGTTTTAAGCATTGTCACACAAGTGTTGTCACGGTCGTCGTAAAGTGCATATTTTGTGTCACACTTGTCGTCGCAAAGTTTTCGCACTGAAGGGATTTTGTTGTTCATGTGTTCTGGATGATATATGCTGTGTTATCAAGTGTTCAAAGTGTGTGATCACAGTCAAATCCTACCACCACTCACATTAGCTTCATCGATCCCACACTTAGCTAAATTCGGAAAAAAACTTTCAACCAAGCAACTTAGCCTCATACGACCCTTCTGAACTGTGCATTGCATAGTCCCAACCCTCAAGCTACAACCTTGCCTCTTGAAACTTCATAATGCATAGTTCCTGTCTCCCAAGACTACACACTACATTGTCTCAGTCCTCAAGCCTGGACCTTGACCTCCAAAATTGTGTTTTTGCCCTCCAGTCAGGCCTGAACTACACATTGCATAGTCTCAGTCCTCAAGCTCAACCCTTGAGTTCCTGAACTACACAATTGTGTAGTCACCTAGCCTCCTCTACCTTCCAGAACTATGCAGTAGGCAGAACCAATGCTCAATCCCTCATCCTGGCTCACTAAGCTCCCCAACTACATAATATGCTTGCTTAGTCTAGCATGAACTGCACATTGCATAGTCTCAAGGCTCAGGCTTCACCCTTGACTGCTTGAGCTATGTAATTACGCAGTCACTGAGCCTTCTCCTTAGCCTGTCACCCAGTTCTGACTCAGTTAGTAGTTCAACATGCAACATATTAGACTAGGGGTTTATCAGACTAATGTCTTCTTGTCATGAGTGAATTGTAGACGAAAGTACTCTATAATACCATGATAAGATAATGAAGAAGGAGATGGAGAAGGTAAACATGAGAGAAGATACCTTTGTAGATGAATATGAAAGTGGATCAATCAGGGGAAAGCAAAGGGACATCAATTTGCAACCACTTCTCAAGATCTATTATCATTGAAGGCTCCTCATCTCTTAGAAGATTCTAAAGGAGACATATAGCAAGAAGCAACAAGAATGACTTGACATTTCCATGTCATCAGTTTCATGTCATGTCATGTCCTGAGTCACCATGTGCCACATCAGTTTTGTGGAATATGTAAATTCTTATTCGAAATATACCGTAAATTGGAAGTCCAAAGGACATGTATAGAATATGAAGAGTCATGTAAAGTTGAAAAGTCATAAGAAGTCGAGTAGTCATGAGGGTAGTCAAAGAGTCATAAGGGAGGTGAAGCATCACCCCATTGTATGAGCAAAGGACTTTTCACCTTGGCTCCTCTCGCAAGGCATCAAAGAGACAAGATAGTTCTTTTGGGAAGCAATTAGTGGCTCCAATGCTCCAGTGTTGGAGCTAGTGGTGTTGGTTGTATACATGTGTTTAGGGACTTTAACTTAATATATGAAGCCTGATGGCCAATACATTATTCATGCATGGATTATGAATGTTTATAAGACCGTTCTGTGAATGTTTATGTTTCATGTTTGTTTTCACCTGTAATAAAGTAGTTGAACTATTTCGGTTATTTTAGTGCTATCATATTGAGAATGTGTTGTAGTGGTTGCAATGTTTGTCACATCTTTGTGGACTATTCTGCTGGATGTTAGACATATATCTCTCGTTGTGTGTGTTTCTACCAGAGTGTTACTATTACTCCTCTCTTATAGGCTCACTTAGTTTTCCCTCCACAATAGAAGAACCTTAACACACCTACAATCGAACACTCACCAGGCACACTTACTTTCTTTTTGAAGGCACACATGCATTCCTCTCTCTTGATGATAGTTAGAGACAAGGAAAATCTTTAAGAAAATTGTAGACAAGTCGTATTTCGGATGGGGCTCCTATCCCAAATGGTTGGAGGTCTAATTGGGACCACATATCAAAGAGACCCCTTAAATGTTGGTAGGTCCAACACTGTCAACATTTATGGCGCTAAAAGGAGGGCATCAAAATTTTTATGGTTGATAACCTCACCCACCCTCACCATACATCTTTTGGTCAAGGCAACAATATTCCTAGCACCTCCTTTGCTCATATTCCTAAAGTTGGTAGATCTTCTCAACCCGATCTTGAACAAACCTGTGAAATCTCTTACGAGCACACTTGGGGCATCTGACATATAACCTATAAGTTTTCAAAGGTTTTTGGAGTTATTCTTGGAGTAAAAAATATTCCTTGTTTTCCAAAGAAGAACACACCCACTCCTACCTTGATAGTAGTTTTGAGAGTCAAAGATCTAGTTCTTGCCACCCTTGAAGAGCTAGCAAAGACTACATAAAACATAGAGAAACAAGAGCAACGTCCATATTTTAATGAAGGTGACGTAGACAACATTGTACTCTTATATGATACTTTCTGCAAGTTAGACGGTGAAGAAGAGGAAGAAGAAGAAGAAGAAGAAGCAGAAGACACATCAAATTCCAGAGAAGAAGAGCAATATCAATCATATTCTGATGAAGAGGAGGAGCACAAAGACGAAGATATGGCAGAATAAGATATGGATTCGATGACTCAGGGACCACTTGCTCTATTGGGTGTGTTACACAAGATGTCAAGGCACCTGAAAAAGTTTTTAATGAAGTATGACCTTGATAAAGTAGTGAAGGTAGAGGACCACTTTGACAAATTTTACCTGCACCTACAAATGCTTGAGGTACGCTATGATGATGTTTCATGTAGAATTTTCCCATGTACGTTAGATGGAAGAGAATTTATATGGTATCACAATCTTCCTCCAATCTCAATCTAGAATTGGAATGGGTTTAAGAAGCTATTTCTTGAAAATTTTGCTGATGATAAAACCCCTTCCATGTTGTTGAAAAGGTTGGGTGATCTTAAGATGGAGTAGAAAGAAAAGGTTAAATATTTCAATGAAAGGTTTAATCATATATTGAGAAGATTTCCTATAGATATGAAACCTCATGACTCCATCATTATTGATTATTATACTTTTACCTTATCGACAAGCATTGCACAGTTCGTGAAGAGAACTATGAAATCTACTCTTGCAGATAATTATGAAGAAGCAATCGCAATTGAAAAGGAATTGCATGCAATTGGAGTCATTGTTGATGATGAATCATCAAAGGACTCTAAAGACACAGTAAAAAGGTCTCGGGACTCCTTAGGTAAGGCCAAAGAAAAGGAAGCTACTGATCTTGAGAGCTTGACCCGCACCATCAATTCTATGTCCAATGAGTTGGAAGAGTTAAAACAAAGGTCATGCGAGACCACTGTAACCAGAAAGCATCCTAAATTAAACTTGTCGAGAAGGACTTCTAACTTTGGCAGCAACAACAATCAGCCTGCCAAGTCTACACAAAGCTTGAACGTCGTGCTGAATGTTGAGAGCATGGGCATGTATCAATATTGTTTGTTTCATCAAGAATATCACTCAGAAAATACATGCCTGCAATGGAATCACAACATGAACGATCTAGCTACGCATTTCCTCGTTACAGTACTTTATGATGAGCAGATTGAGCCTGTAGAAGAAAAGGAAGAAATTGTTGTAACCGAAGAGACTGTGAGTATTGGGCACTCAGTAAAAAAATTTAGTTGCGTATACGCAGCTGAAAAGAAAATTGTTGAAAAGAAACCACTAAGTGAGGAATTGGATCAAAAGAATAATGGTTGATATAAATCTAGAACCCAAGGTCCATTTCAAAACCAGAGTTGATAAGGCAAAAGTTGAAGGAACATTTCTTAAGGAAGATCACACCCCCTTTCAACTCAGCGCAAAACACTCAGAGCAAGCCTAGAAACACTACTACAAAAAAGAGTACTTTTGCCAACGGTAAAATCAAGTCCATCACTCTAGAAGTATCAGATCAGGTTAATCCTCTAGACACTTTGGTGATGTCTGTTAGTGTCAGTCTTTCCAGCCTTCCTCTAGTGATCAAATATGCTCTTACAAAGTGATTTTGAAGTGTCAAGGTCAAATTTTGTCATTTCAGTGAGTCTTCAAGCAACATTTGGTCACTAGGCATTAGGTCTAGGGTTTGCTCTCACTCTTTTCAATGTTGCCCAAATGCCAATCTATGTCACTATTCAGCTAAGTCTATCATCATTCATATGGTTTTCATTATCATCTCAGTGTCTAATGAGTCATTTTACACCTTGTTCATGCTTCAGTTGCGCCTAGGTAAGGTCATTTCCCTCTCTTAGGGTTTTGAAGGAAATTTCTCTTGGACGGTCAAATCATCGACAAAAATTGCATCCTGATGTTCATACACCTTCCCCTATCCTTAAATTACCTTACCAAATGCTTCCCATCACTGAGATTCCCCAAATTCCTCATTTTCGCACAAACCCTAGTTTCTAGCTACAACTTGGCAATTTTCTAGGTTGGGCCTGTGTTTTGCCATTTTGGACCCTTCCCCTCACTCAATCTCTGAGATTCCACATTCCCCTATTTCCTAACATCTCTCCCTACTTCCAAAATTTCCCCAAGAATTTAGAAGCCCCTTATCCCCTTCATTCACTTCATTTTGACAAAATTCCTTGTTTCACACATCAGGATAAGTTTCACTCAAATGGTGTTTCAGAGCAATAAAAGATGAATTTGAGAAAACTGAGAGAGTTTTCTGCCCACAACATGCCAAAGAATAAAAACCTCCTTCACTTTTTGCACAGGTGTCATGGTTTTAGAGAAATGTCAAAATTACAATCGCCAGATCCAAGGAGGTTGGCCAAGGTACTAAAACGACGGAAAAGGCCCGATCCACTCCAAATTTTGGCCAAAGCCTCTTTTACTGAGCATGGTACTTTATTGGGGACTCCCAGCCCAAATTTCAATAAATTTGGAGAAAATTTTGTCAATTGTGAATTTTTTATGCCACACACAGGTTTTTGCTCTCAACGCGTAGCGCGCCGCGCGCGACCCTTTCGTTGGGGAGGTCCATTTCGGGAAAACTTAGAATTTTTGGATTTTTTATGCAAAAATACACTTTCTCAGCAATTACCAAGAAATTTCACCAAGTTTTGAGCCTCCAGAAGTTCAAAAAACAAGCAAAAAATGACTTTTTGCCACCTTTTTGACACATAGGAAGCAGTCTTGGGAGATTGCAATTTTGGAGGGGCACATGACCACCAAATTACGAAATTCTACTTGGGTAGGAAATTAGACATCCAGACCTTTCCAACAAGCCCACTTTTGCCTCATTTGGACTTCGGGACGTGCCTCAAAAGTTGGCTCAAAGGCGCGCGACGCGTTCAGGATTGGGGCGTGACGCATCAGCACATTTTCTCAAATTTTCACCTACAGCTCAGCAAAACGCAATTTTGACTATGTTTGACTTTTTGCAGTGGATTTTGATCCTCCTTGATGTAAATGATGTAATTTTATGATACTTTGACACTTATTTATCTCTTCTAGAAGATTCATTCATGAGATAGGCAAAAATTAAATGAATGAATTGGTTTCCTAGCTTATAGAGGCAAGTTGTTTTGACTGCCTAGATTTTAGTGATCAGTTTGGAATTGGTTGAAACAACTCCTAGGATAGTGAGCTCGACCCCTAGAGGCAAGGAAAAATGTTAGCTTGCCTATATTATGTACTTTCTTAGTCATTTTCATGGTTGGACTCTTGAGGGAGAAAGCTTCTATTGTATTACTCATTGTATCTCTCCATTTTGGCAAAGGAAGAAAGACCAGGGTTTTGCAGTCCTTTTTGGGATTCCTGTAGTTACATGTATTGATGGTGTGTTTCTCTTTGTACTTGTAAGTTTTTTATGTGAATCATCTTCTTACTTTGTCTTCTGCAAATTAGGCAAATGAAGTGTTAAGGTAGAATTCATGGTTGCTATGCTCTGCCTTTAAGTTTGCTTAATATCAATGTTTTCAGCTATTTAAGGAGAATTCAAGGTGATTGCTTGCTCTCCTTAGCTCCTCACCAGTGATTCTCATCCATCCAAATCTTTCAAAGGCATCAATACAGTTTCCTACCTCGCCCCAAAGAACCCCCTACGAAAACTGTGTCCAATCCCCGCACCCAAAATTGCCTTTCCCCAATTTTCCACCAAAACCCTAAAAATCCCAAATCAAACCTTTTTATCAGTTTACTAGCCTAAAATCAGTGTTCTTTATTGGTTATCTCTGCCCGTTGAAGATCTTTGCCGAGATAGATCGGAGAGAGCCCTCTCCTGCCCCGTAGGGCTAGCTACGAGGCTAAGTGGTTTGATGTTGCCTTGGAGTTTACCTTTTTCAGCTTGAGGTGAAATTTCAAGTGCTAACATATTGGCGACCATACTGGGGAGAAAAAACTTGTTTGTGGATTGATGTGTTTGTTTCATAAGTCTTAGAAGGAGTCTGAAGATATGCCAGGTAGCCTTCGAAACACTTTTGCTTTGCATAAGCACAAGTAGATAAACATTGCTTCAGTCAATCTCCGTGAGCTTGTGAATACAGATTGCATTTTACCCCAGTGCATTTGTAAAATCTGAACTTTTGGATGATAAGTTGAGAGTTTTCATAGGCTTAAATCATTCACCTGGCGACTCCTTTCATTAAGAATCCAACGATCAGTGCTCCATGATGACTTCACTGTAGAGAGATCTGTAGCTTTGCTCTTTTCAAGATGGACCAAATCACAAGAAGATATGCTCCCTTGAGCCGAGATCACATCCCTGGTTTTCCAAATAAAATTATGAAGGTAGATTGGTCAAGGAATCTGCCTACATTTAAAGATGATGGTAAGAAGGATGCTGCTCTACATCTGGTTAGATTTCACATGCATATTCGCAAGTTGAAGGTTGATTTTCCTGAAGATTG
>APFE030456780.1:14431-40022 GCA_000404065.3 Pinus taeda | reverse complement strand
CCCAAAATTCCTCATTTTCGCACAAACCCTAGTTTCTAGCTACAACTTGGCAATTTTCTAGGTTGGGCCTGTGTTTTTCCCTTTTGGACCCCTTCCCCTCACTCAATCTCTACGATTCCACTTTCCCCTGCTTCCTAACATCCCTCCCTACTTCCAAAATTTTTCCCAAGAATTTAGAAGCCCCTTATCCCCTTCATTTCACTTCATTTCGACAAAATTCCTTGTTTCACACATCAGGATAAGTTTCACTCAAATGGTGTTTCAGAGCAATAAAAGATGATTTTGAGAAAACTGAGAGAGGTTTTTGTCCAAAACTTTCCAAAGAAGAAAATCCTCCTTCACTTTTTTCACAGGTGTCATGGTTATAGAGAAATGTCAAAATTACAATCGCTAGATCCAAGGAGGTTGGCCAAGGCACTAAAACGACGGAAAGGCCCGATCCACTCCAAATTTTGGCCAAAGCCTCTTTGAATGAGCATGATACTTTATTGGGGACTCCCAGCCCAAATTTCAAGAAATTTGGAGAAAATTTTGTCAATTGTGAATTTTTTATGCCACACACAGGTTTTTGCCCTCAACGCGTAGCGCGCCGCGCGCGACCCTTTCGTTGGGGAGGTCCATTTCGGGAAAACTTAGCATTTTTGGATTTGTCATGCAAAAATACACTTGCTCAGAAATTACCAAGAAATTTCACCAAGTTTTGAGCCTCTAGAAGGTCAAAAAAAAGGCAAAAAATGACTTTCTGCCACCTTTTTGACACACAGGAAGAACTCTTGGGAGATTGCAATTTTGGAGGGGAAAATGACCACCAAATTTAGAAATTCCACTTGGGTTGGAAATTAGACATCCAGACCT
The DNA here is from genome assembly GCA_000404065.3 of Pinus taeda. Classification (NCBI taxonomy): domain Eukaryota; kingdom Viridiplantae; phylum Streptophyta; class Pinopsida; order Pinales; family Pinaceae; genus Pinus; species Pinus taeda. The sequence goes on along the minus strand of APFE030456780.1, from coordinate 39,167 downwards.
TTCCAACACACCCACTTTTCCTTCATTTAGACTCCGGGAAGTGCCTCAAAAGTTGGCTCAAAGGCGCGCGACGCGTTCAGGATTCGGGCGCGACGCATCAGCGCATTTTCTCAATTTTTCACCTACAACTCAGCAAAAACCAGTTTTGACTATGTTTGACTTTTTGCAGTGGATTTTGATCCTCCTTGATGTAAATGATGTAATTTTATGATACTTGAAAACTTATTTATCTCTTCTAGAAGATTCATTCATGAGATAAGCAAAAATTAAATGAATGAATTGGTTTCCTAGCTTATAGAGGCAAGTTGTTTTGACTGCCTAGATTTTAGTGCTCAGTTTGGAAATGGTTGAAATAGCTCCTAGTATAGTGAGCTCAATCCCTAGAGGCAAGGAAAGATGTTAGCTTGCCTATATTATGTACTTTCCTAGTCATTTTCATGGTTGGACTCTTGAGGGAGAAAGCTTCTATTGTATTACTCATTGTATCTCTGCATTTTGGCAAAGGAAGAAAGACCAGGGTTTTGCAGTCCTTTTTGGGATTCCTGTGGTTACATGTATTGATGGTGTGTTTCTCTTTGTACTTGTAAGTTTGTTATGTGAATCATCTTCTTACTTTTTCTTCTACAAATTAGGCAAATGAAGTGTTAAGGTAGAATTCATGGTTGCTATGCTCTGCCTTTAAGTTTGCTTAATATCAATGTTTTCAGCTGTTTAAGGAGAATTCAAGGTGATTGCTTCCTCTCCTTAGCTCCTCACCAGTGATTCTCATCCATCCAAATCTTTCAAAGGCATCAATACAGTCTCCTACCTCGCCCTAAAGAACCCCCTGCGAAAACTGTGTCCAATCCTCGCACCCAAAATTGCATTTCCCCAATTTTCCACCAAAACCCTAAAAATCCCAAATCAAACCTTTTTATCAGTTTACTAGCCTAAAATTAGTGTTCTTTATTGGTTATCTCTTCCTGTTGAAGATCTTTGCCGAGATAGACCGGAGAGAGCCCTCTCCTGCCCCGTAGGGCTAGCTACGAGGCTAAGTGGTTTGATGTTGCCTTGGAGTTTACCTTTTTCAGCCTGAGGTGAAATTTCAAGCGCTAACAATGTCCACTGCGCTTGATTATAATATAGTCGAAGACATGAAGAAAATTCGCACTACGATTTCACTTTTTTTAACTTACAAGCATCATAAGCCAACATGACCTACTTGTCCGCTCAAATAGTCTAACTCAAGTAACAATGCTTCTTCATAGAAGGGTTCTAGTAAGTCTTCTGGTCCCTTGGGATCAGTACTTAATGCATTAACACTAGAAGCTAACACACTTTTCCCTCCGTTTTTGTTAATGTTTGAAATTTTAAATTACAATGTACACAATTGTCGTGTTGATTCCGGTGCATCAATGAATGTAATGCCTCTATCTGTAGCTAAGAAAATCAATGAAAAATGGGATAAAATAGAGGCATATATCATTCAACTGGACATAACCCTTATCCATGCTATCAATGAACTTAGAAATGTGCTTATTCAACTATTATCTAATCAACGAGTTCACTAATATATAAATATAGTAATTGTGGACATTCTGGAAGTCATACAGTGTATTGTTGAGTAGAGACTGGTCCAACAAATTACAGGGGTATTTTGCTACTGACTGGTCACATTTATGGCTTCCGTACAAGGGCAAGAATAACCAAATTCGGGTGAACTTAGAACCCTAGATGAAGCATATTGTTACACCCTTCGAGGGGAAAAGTGAACCAGTTGGCTTCGTAGATTTAATATTTGGTAATTACTTCCTAGAGACTTATATAGGGTTCTATCTTGCTCAGCCTTCCCCAGTCCCACCAGACACACAGTTGGAACTCCTTCCTAGTCCAACTCGCAGAAATGACATTTGTATAGTAAGTAGTAGTAGTAGTAGTACTAGTGTAGGGTATACTCCTTGTACATATGATGTTTGGATTTTGTATTTTGACGGTTCAAAGACAAACGAGGGATCTGGAGCTGGTTGTGTTAAAAAAAAAAAAAAAAAAAAAAAAAAAAAAAAAAAAAAAAAAAAAAAAAAAAAAAACCACCTGATTAGAAGTCACTTGAAATTTGGGTGCACGAATAACACGACGGAATATGAAGCACTCATCCTGGGCTTACAAAACGCCATTGACCTCAATGTTGGGGTTCTCAAAGAAGTAGGTGACTTTGAAATCATCGTATGATAGGTACATAGTACTATACATTGTGTGTCACCTCATTTTTAAGGTTATCAACAAGAGGTTTAGTGTTTGATATCTCATTTCCAAGATTTTAATATTATATTTGTTCCTAGAATGCGTAACACAACTACGGATGCCTTAGAAAATGCTGCTGCTAGGTTGTCACTGCTTAGGGACGGTTTTTCTATTGAAATTATTTACAAACCATCCATCCCTAACAATATCACTAATGTATGTGTTTTTTATGATGACTAGTAGGTATTGCAGTTTATAGTGAACATTGATGTACTCAAAGATGTAACTATTGATGAAGACGAGCATGAAAGAGAGTTGCAAGATGTAGCTCGTGCAAACAAAGAGAACCCCATGCCAAAAGGCGTGGTATCATTATAAAAGTTGTATGACTTGCAGAATCACTTCAGAGGGCCAGTCAATGCAAAAACCCACTATTCAACTTTGTCACGTGAATAGATAAATCTTGGAATAAAGAAAGATATGTAGTTTGTCAATCTCGATACTTTCTGCATACCACAAGAGTGATAAGCATTCATCCGCTTATTCAAGTAGTATCAAGATGTGTTCACATGGACATATGATGAGCTCAAAACTTACGACACGTGAATAATCCAACATGTTATCCCGATCAAGGAAATGGTCGAGCCTTTTTAGCAAAAAATGCGAAAGGTGCATTTGACGATTGAGTCCCTGATTCAAAAAGAGTTAAGAAAGTTATTGGATGCTTAGATCATATAAAAAGTGTGAAATTCAACTTGGGTATCGAATCTATTCCCAATGAGGATAAAGTTTGGGGAAATTTGCTTGTGTGTTGATTTTCAAAACTTGAACCACGCCTTGGAAAAAGAAAACTACCATGTGCCATCTATGGAACAGATATTTTAGACTATATCATGGTCAGAGATGTTTTATTTGCTTGATGGTTATTCAAGCTACAACCAGGTTTTGGTCTTAGAGCCTGACAGACTAAAAACTACTTTTTGAATGAAGTGGGGCACGATCACATTTAAAAGAATGTCTATTGGGCTAGTCAATGTCGGTGCGACATTTCAACGTTCAATGGACATCACATTTCGCAAACTGATTAGGCAGATCATAGTGGTATATAGTGATGATGTTGTGGTGTTTTGTAAGAAGAGATATGACCACTTATTCCATTTGAAGAAAATCTTCGAGTGATGTCGGTGTTAGAGTCGGTCTGGTCAAGTCCTCCGTCAGGGATCAAAACTCTTTATGCATTTCATGATTAGGTGTCCCGCTCCACTCTTCGAGTTGCATTTCGCTAGGGACATGCCATGATCTGACAGAGAAAGTCATGCTAGTCATTTTCCCTCATGTCTGGCCCCTGCTGGTTCAGGTCTTGGTCCATAATCACTGAAATTCATGATAGTCAAGGTCTAGTCATATTACAGGACAAAGTCATTTTTTATGATTGTGTCTAGGAAACCATCAAATTTGTCTTTGAAAAACATGTCCAGAACAAGCCATGCAGGCCAGGGGGAGACCTTATACAACTATGGTCCAGAAAGCTTCATCATCACCTGAAGGGACATCGACTCTTCTTCAAAACTCTGTTTTGAAGAAAAGTCAAACAAGGTCATTTATGACAAAATTTTCCAAAAATGCACATGTTGATTTTTCAGATGTAGTCATGGTTTCTATGGCCAAATTCCCAGTCACACAGTCCCCGCAAAGAAATGCCGAAAATCCCATCATGAGAGCCAAAATTTCAGAGAAAAATGAAAATCAGGGTGTTTTAAAGTCATTGAAAAAGGTGCAAAACACAAACATTTGAAAGTGGGTTTTCAAGGAAGAAAAAATCAAACCAATTTCTCTCAAGCCTATATATATACTTGTTGTGGCCCAAAGCAAAGCCATTGTGCCATTGAAGACTTGGAGAGACATTACAAAAGGTGGGAGAGCAAAATCGTGAAAGTGTGAGTGAGTGAGAGTTGGTTTGGTAGGCGCAGCACATACACCCAGGAGCGCGGCGCACACAGAGGGTGCGGCGCACACGCAGCCTACCTGTCGTTCAACTTTCTTAAGGGCACGACGCACACTCAGCATGCGGTGCACTGGGCTTGGCGCGCAATGCACACAGCCAGGGGCATAAAAACAGTGCAAATCGTTCCAAATCTCAGTGAAGGCTAGCAAATCAAGAGGTAGGCCCTGTTGACACCTCTCCTCTCTCAAACTTTGTTAATTCTTTGGTGTGAATAAGATATTTAAATGGTACCCCAAAAGCAAGATCGACCATGAAAAAATCATCAAGAAAAACGAGAAATGGGGCTGCAAAATGTAATGATAAACACCAAGGTTCTGCTCCCCTCCCTTGTCCCCTCACTCCTCATCATTCCCGCCTCCATTCCATCATGTTTCCTAAGGAAACCACCCTAAAACCGCCACTAAAACCATCTCCCCTATTTTTCAAGCAAATTTGGGTGAGTTAAAAGTGTGCATCGCACACACGAGGTGGCACGACGCACTCAGGGTGTGCGGCGCACTGGGAGCTCGGTCACGGTGCAAAATCGCCATTGGCACGGCACATACTCAGCGCGCGGCGCACAGACTTATAAGCCCAAAAATGTATTAAATTGCCCAATTTTTTTTTGAATAACCCTCAAGGTTGGAAAAGTAGCCCAACTACCTTCACCATTGGCAGTTAAACTTGAAGAGGAATGTGGGTATGATGACCATGAATCAAATGCATTTTTTTTTTTTAAAGTAAAACAAAGAATGACACAAAGAAGGTCAAGAAGCTAGGGTTTTGCTACAGTGACATTATTGCTAAAGTATGCTCCTACCCTACCTCTACCAGCTAATTCCCCTGTAGCAGTTTCCCCTAATAATCACCCTAGCTCCACTGTAATCATATCCATTTGTTCCCTTTATTCATATGGCTCAAAATATCCAAACCCTACCCCATCAACACCATACCAAAAACGCTCCCAAATCCCTGATGAATTTCTCCTTTTAAACCCCTATTCCCCTTTTCATCATTCCCCTCCTAACATTCCCTGTTTTATTGTCCCCTTGGTGACAGATTTTCAGAGCATCTATCAGTTTCATTGGATTCAGAGAGCAGCATAAAACTCAGGGTACAAGCAGTAGTAATGGCATCAGAAAATTCATCAGAGTATGAGGAGGGGACCCACAGTGACACATCTTCAGGAGAGAGGGCACATAGGAGACATCACCAGAGTGGCAGACATCTTAGAGATGAGCCAAACACCCTCACTGAGTTGTAGGCATGCCCACTTGCCATGTCTTGTTTCCAGCACTTGGCATGTTATGAATTTTGTCAAAGGGTGGCAAATGTCAGAGTCCATCATGAGTTGGTCCACCTTTTTCCACTTCACCTATAGGGAGGTCAATCCGTCCTGGCTGGGGTCACTTTCACCTTGACACCAGAAACCATATCAGTGGCAACAGGAATACCGAACATTGGAGAGAAGTGGCATAAGAAAAAGAAGGTGGAGAGGCATCATTATGAGCCTTACATCAAGAACAGCTACTTGAGCTAGCTCACCAGAGTTTTTCCATTCAGATTTTTGAGAGATGAGTATGCCCCACTCATGAGATTGATCATGAAGTATTTCAGTTGTGAGGGGAGGTTTTCATGCCTTTATGCATATCACATCAGGTTGCTCATGCACTTCACCCGGGTGTGGATGATGAGCCTCCCATTTTTCATTTGCTAAACAGTGTCTATCATTTTGCTATCATCTGGATTTTGGTGGACCATCAGTTAGGATTGCAGGGTATTGCTTGGGAGGACTTCATCTCCCGTGATTTCTTCAGTGCTCCACCGGTGGTATCTGAGGCAGAGCATGAGGTGGGGGGTCCTTCGCATCAGTTTGAGCGCCATGAGACTGCCACCATGCCAGTATACATCACATACCAGAAGGGCAGTAGATCGTTGTTCGCAGCAGCAAAGCAATGTTATCTCCACCTGGGGTGGAAGGGGCCTTGCTTCCGACATCAGCACCACAGGAGCAGGGTAAGGGAAAGGAGCCAGTGCAGGAGGAGGGGCCATCAGGTGCACAAGAGACCAGTGTCATCCTCATTCCGGATGAAGAGACAGAGGCAGAGAATGCCAAACTTAGGTTGAACATTCGGGAGCAGGACATGGAAATCAAAGACTTGATACTCAATTTTGAGAGGGCCAGATGGGTCATAAAGTATCTGGAGCAGAGAAACAAATAGCTTGAGGACCAACAGATGATCATGGAGCTGCAATGCATTCGTGAAAATCGACAAGATGTCCAGCAGAGAGGGATTGAGCTCACTACCTTGGAGCAAGAGATCAACAACGACCGTGAGTCTTGGTTGGATCGGGTCAATCTACACTTGGAGCAATGGTTAGATAAAGCTAACAGGGAGAAAGACATGCTGTGGCGCGTGACTCATCACTACGAGGCCTGAAACATGAGCTCCAAAGCAAGAATCAGGAGCCTAAAGGCAAAACTGAGCAAAGTGACAAAAGAGGCAAAGGAGGCAAAGGAGAAAGATCGACTTTGAATCTTGGTTGAAGCTTCCTTGGCACATCATAGCACTTCATAGGGAACCTCCAGCCCAAATTTCAAAAAATTTGGGCAAATTTTGGTCACAGGCAAATTTTCGGACACAAAACAGAAAATTCCTCCTTGTGCGCCGTGCCACTGGCGCGAAGCTAAAATTATAGGGCTCTAATTGAGGAATGGCTTGCATATTTGGATTTAGCATCGAAAAATACGACTACTGGTGTCTGAGCAAGAAATTTTGACAAGATCTGGGCCTCCTAAAGGTCAAAAAACATCCAAAAATGGCCTCTCTGCCACTTTTTTGACACACAGAAAGTAGTCTTGGGAGAATGAAGATTTGGAGGGGCAAATGAGCACCAAATTTGGAAATTCTAGTGGGTTTAGAAAGTAGACAGGACAGGTTTTCCAACAAGCACACTTGGGTACATTTTGGACACCTGCAAGTGCCCCAAAACGGGTTCCAAAGTGGCATGATGCACAGAGAATTTGGTGCGGCGCACAGAGGAAAAAACTACCAATTTGTTCCCGTTTCACGAGGTTTCGGGTCGCGACTTCTCCAAGTGGGCCCAGTCATCTACACTTCAGTTTTTTGGCACCAAAGGCGGAATTTAAAGAGTTTTCTCTCCAGATGGGCATCTATCCAAGTGGCAAAGGAATGCAAAGGTTCACCCCAACCAAATGTCATGCTTGAGAGCGCTGCACCTGTAGCTGATGGTTGGCTCTCCATCTCCATTTAGAAATGATTTGAGTAACTTCCCAACCCCTGGGCATTCTATCTCTTCCTCACACGTTCTATATATTGTATGCAAGTAATTTGCAATTGGTTGGTTGGCTTGTAACTTCTGGGGGACTGTGAGAAAGAAACTTTGTTTCTGCACTGTATATTTTTACAGAGAATTAATGAAAGGCAACGGCTTTGTTTCATGAGATTCATGTGGTTGTGAGTGTAGCAAGTGTGTCTCTTTTGTTTCATATGTATCTTGTTATGTTTCATAGTTCATTTGGTATTCATTTCTGGTGAAATTTTTCGAGTGAGATTAGGTAGAATTCAATTCTATTGCTCTACTTGTGGGAAAATTTCATGTGCAATGTTTCATTATTCTGTTGAAAAGGATTCATGTTGTCCATGCCCTTTTCACCTTCTTAATCAATCTCTCCATTTCTTTGTTATGTTCCATAGTTTCATTTCGTATTCATTTCTGGTGAAATTTTTCGAGTGAGAATAGGTAGAATTCAATTCTATTGCTCTACTTGTGGGAAAATTTCATGTACAATGTTCATTATTCTGTTGAAAAGGATTCATGTTGTCCATGCCTTTTTCACCTTCTTAATCAATCTCTCCATTCCGCCATATCTTAAAATTAAAATTGCTATGCTTTCTGCCTACCTTGGCTCACGAAATAATCTGTGCCTTTATGTTAAGTTCTCTGTTCATTGAGGTCTAGTGGTCCCATAACATCCCAGAAACACAGTGATTCATAAAAATCACTCCTTATTTTCATTTCCACTTACTAGCCTAAGACAAATAGTCCCTTGTAAGTCATCTCAGGCCATTTCATTTACTTATTCATTGAGTGTGACTTGGAGAGAGCCCTCTCCTGTTCTGGTAGGGCTAACTACCAGACTGAGCGTGGTTTGTGGTTACCCTGAATTTTGCCTTCTTTCAGCCTGAGGTGAATTTAGGTGCTAACATAGTGGCGACCATACTGGGGAAGAAATCAAATCCCCTTGGGAAGTGAAAAAGAACCCTCTTCAAATTCTGTCCGAATATGAGCAAATCAAGAGAAACGCTGGTGAGTCAGTCCAAGATTATTGCATGAGATTCAATACAGTGTATAATGAAATTCCAGATTATCTAAGGCCACCCGTGGGACTAGTCATGTTGAAATTCCTGGATGGTTTTGATGCTGAAATGGATTATCAATTGAGAGAAAGAGAACTGACTACGATGGAAGACATGCATAAGATAGCAGTCAGCGTTGAAGCAAATTTGCTGACCAAGAGGGCTAGAGCGAAAGCAGAAAAGAAGGTCACTGCCAAGGAAGAATCTTCCTCAGTAGATCAACTACTTAGGAAGGTATAACAGATGCTTGAGAGAGTGACACTTGACAAACCGGAGCCACAAGGTAGAAATCCTAACTTCCATGGCCAACAACAACCACAGTATAGGATAAGACAGAGAGATCAGCGAGCTCAAGAGCCAATTGCACAGCAAGCAGTACAAACAGCTTTGCAGCAAAATTTTGTGCATGGACCAGAATCAGATGAAGACGGGAATGTAATGGGCAAAGAGAATCATTTCTTTACTCCTGATGATTTGCCTACTTATCTCACTGAAGAGGACGAGTATACAGAGAATTCATCCGCACACAAGGATGGAAATTTAATTCTGGCAAGCAACACCATCTTGGAGGAAAAATCAAATGAATATCAAAGAGGCTACATGAATGCTCTGTCCGCCCAACAACAACGATATTCACTTAGAAACAGGGATGTGCCAATAAGGCCCATTCAGAAAAAGAAGGATGTTGAAGCGCAAAAAAATGATTTAGCTGGTATGCAAAGGAAAGGAAAGGAGGTGGTTGAAGCAGAAAGCAGCAAATCAGCATCAGCAGAACCAACACATCAGCAAGTTACATCAAAAGAAAAGGAGAGGAAAGAAATCCGGTCAAAGAGGTGGAGAGGATTCCCACGTTCAATTTAGAGAATGAAATTTCCAAACTAAAAATATCCATCCCTTTGACTGAAATATTGAAGAACAACAGTTATAAAGGACAAGTATCTAAAATGTTAAATTTGGATCCGATGTCAGACATGGTGAATGTCGAAGGTGATCAGCCTGAAATGATTTTTGGGCCAGCATCAAATGGCGAGTCTCATGACAGCGAGGTGCCACCTTTCTACATCAGTTTGAGGTTGCATGATTTCGTTTTACATAACGCCATGTTCGATTCCGGAGCCTCTCACAATCTTATGCCCAAGGCAATCATGGACAAGCTTGGTCTAGACGTCACCCGACAATATCATGATCTCTATTCGTTCGATTCCAGCAGAGTAAGATGTATAGGCCTCATCAAAGAATTTGTTGTGAGTTTGGATCAGCTCCCCATGAAGAATGTATTGATGGATGTTGTAGTGGCAGACATTCCTCCAAGGTTTGGCATGCTTCTTTCTAGGTTTTGGGTAGTGAAACTAAAAGGGACACTACAGCTAGACTTCTCCTATGCAACGATCCCAGTATTTGGACAGATGAGGAAATTATATCGGGAACAAAAAATGAAGTACATGATCACAAGCAAGGAGAAACTAATAAATCATCATATTAACTATGTACATACAGATTTAGAGTCTTTTGTTTTGTATTCAGATAGTTTGAATGATATAGATAGTCAGTTGGTAGAAGCAGATGATATTCCGAAAATAACCGAAAATTTCAGAGAAGTTTTAAAGAAAGAGGAACAAAAACAACATAACATCGTTGGGCAATCAGCTGAAAACAATGGACAGCAAGCATGCAAGGCACAACACACAGATTTCCAGCACTTGCAAGAGGAGGAAGAAGGATTGTGGACCATGGATTTTGATGGAGCTGTAGGAAATGATGGCAGTGGAATAGGAATTTGGGTACGCAGTCCCTTCTCCGCCTCAAACAAGGTCCCTAGTAATGTACGGGTTTGCTCTTACAAGTTGGCTTTTGGATGTTCAAATAATGAAGCTGAATATGAAGCTCTGATTGCTGGCTTGAAAATTCTAAGAAAGCTGAACGCTAAGAGGATTTCTGTATATGGCGACTCCGAATTGGTTATCAAGTAGGCCAGAGGCGAATATCAAGCAAAACATCCCAGGATGCGGGCCTACCATAACGTAGTCCTAGACATTTTGAAATTATTCTTAGAATACACCTTGACATGTGTGCCTCGCATACAAAATAGCATTTTCGATGCTCTTGCTAAGGCAACGAGTAGTTTGAAAATCCCAATGAACTCTAGCAACAAATTCGAAATCTATGTCAAACACCGTCCAACCATTCCAGACAATCAAAGATATTGGCAAGTGTTCCAAGATGATGACGAGATTGAGGATTTTCTGCAAAACAAAGGCAAGTTTAAAGAGACCTCAATTGATGAAGAAAATGATGATGGAAAAGGCAATGGTACAGATGAAATGTAGATCAATGAAATGGACTTGTTGCAGCTGAAGAATAACGTTATTCCCAAAGGCTTGATACCTCTAGAAGAACTCTTCAATCAGGATGATGTAGCCTGCAGGCCAACATTGCAGCCAACAGAGAAGGGCGTGGAAGAGGTCAATATCGAGACAGCTGCAAATCCTAAATTGGTAAAGTTGTCCAAAGCATTGCCGCCAAAGACCAAGGATAAATATATCAGTTTGATGTCTTCATTTGCAGATGTGTTTGCTTGGGAGTATTCCGATTTAAAGACGTATGACACTAACATAATTCAGCACACTATACCCATTAAGCCTAATCAAAAGCCATTCAGGCAAAAGTTGAGAAGACTAAATTCAAATTTGTTGCCATCTATTGAAAAGGAGATCAACAAGTTGTACAAATCAGGAATCATTGTGCCAATCAGATTTTCAGATTGGATCTCCAACTTGGTACCCATAAGGAAAAAGACAGGGGAGATTTGCTTATGCATCAATTTCAGAAATCTAAACAAAGTCTCATTGAAGGAAAACTATCCACTGCCCAAAATGGACCACATTCTTCAGCGAGTAGTGGGAGCATCTCGCATGTCATTGCTTGATGGTTATTCAGGATATAACCAAGTTTCTGTTCATGAGGACGACCGAGACAAGACAACGTTCACCACTCCATGGGGGACCTTTCATTACGCAAAAATGCCTTTCGGTTTGAAGAACGCGGGTGCCACATTTCAGCGTGCTATGGACTTGGCTTTTGCAAACGAGAAAGATGTCTTTTTGATGGTGTATTTGGATGATTTGACGGTGTTTTATAAATCTGATGAAGAGCACATGTACCATCTTAAAACTGTCTTCCTAAAGTGCAGAAAATATGGCTTGTTGTTGAATCCAAAGAAGAGCTTGTTCGCCATGGAAGAAGGAAAACTACTCAGACACATTATCTCCAAGGATGGCATCCAGATTGACCCGGCACGTGTGCAAGCAATTCAGCAAATAGATCTGCCTCGGAGTGAAAAGGAGATACAATCATTGAATGGCAAGATGAACTTCCTCCGCCGCTTTATACCCAATCTCGCAGAGCATCTAAAAGAAATGACAAACATGCTTAAGAAGAACAACCAAGTGAAATGGACAGAAGAGGCAGTAAAATCTTTCAATTCGGTTAAATTGGCTCTTTCCTCAGCACCAGTTCTAGTAAGCCCGGGCTATACCCAGGATTTCATAGTGTTTTCTTTTGCTTCGGAGCATATTATGGCAGCAGTGTTATTGCAGGAGAGAGGGTCATGAAAGACCCATTGCATTTTTCAGCAGAGCTATAAGAGACACAACTTTAAAGTATAAAATCATTGAAAAGCAGGCTCTTGTGCTTGTGAAGGCATTGAAATATTTCCGGGTATATATTCTACATTCTCACGTTTTGGCCTATGTTCCTAGCACCGCTGTAAAAGATGTTTTAGTGCAGGACGATCCGGAAGGAAGAAGAGGCAAGTGGATTGGAGCCTTGCTGGAATATGATATAGAAATAAAGCCCAAAAAAATGGTGAAAGGACAGGGGTTGGTGAAGCTAATGGATGAATCAAACTTGCATGCTTTGGACATAAATCTGATTGCTGCTTTATCTGATGAAAATGATGAAGAAATGCCAATTCAGATATCTGAAATGTTCACACATTCTCCATGGTATTCTGATATCATATATGTACTGCAAAATTTGTCACCTCCGCCCATCATGACTAGGAACAAAGCAAGAACACTTAAGTTGAAGGCTGCCAAGTTCTGCGTTCTTAATTCAGCACTGTATTTGAAAGACACCGGTGGAGTTTTGTTGAATTGTTTGGTGGAAGAGGAAGCAAAGCAAGTCATGGAGGACTACCATCAAGGAGACTATGGAGGTAACCTCTTTTGGAAGTCAACGACGAACAAAATTCTGAGAGCAGGGTACTATTGGCTGACTTTATTTGCTGATGTATATAAGATGGTCAAGTGTTGTCACAAGTGCCAAGTTTTCAAAGGAAAGCGAAAGTTACAGCCTCTGCCACTCAAGCCCATAGAGGTGAGCGCCCCTTTTCAGCAATGGGGGTTGGATTTCATTGGCGAAATACACCCCGCTTCTTCCGGACAGCATAAATGGATCCTCATAGCCACAGATTACTTCACAAAATGGATTGAGGCAATCCCCACCAGACATGCCACAGATGCGGTGATCATTTCGTTCCTCGAAAATAACATCTTGTCCTGCTTTGGTTGTCCGAACAAGCTGATCACCGATAACGCAACAGCATTCAAGTCAAAGCGGACGGTAGAATTTTGTCATAAATATCACATTATCTTGGGTCATTCAACTGCCTATCATCCGCAAGGGAATGGATTAGCAGAGTCCTCAAACAAATCATTGGTCAACATAATTAAGAAGCTGCTGGAAATGAACAAGAAGAACTGGCATAAAAGGTTGGTAAATGCGCTTTGGGCAGATCGGGTAAGCCAGAAGAAGTCCATAGGTACATCACCATTTGAGCTGGTTTATGGAGTTGATACGATATTTCCTTCCTCTCTCGCTACCCCAGTTGTCAGACTTCTTCAGGAGGCCGGCAGTGAAGAAGATCCCTTGCAAAGGAGGCTGAATCAAATGGTCCACTTGCAACAGACCAGAGAAGAAGTCTTCAAGAACACATCCAACTTGTAGGAGAAAATCAAGAAACTTTATGATAGAAAGGAAAAGATGGATAGATTTCGGGTGGATGATGTAGTGCTGAAATGGGATGCAAGAAACGAGGAGAAAGACAAGCATGGTAAGTTCGAGAACCTTTGGAAAGGTCCTTTCAAGATCGCAACATGTCGAGGGCAGAATGCTTTTCTTCTTAGGGAAATAAACGGAGAGGATTGTCCAGGAGGGCCGATCAATGGTCGGCTGCTCAAGCAGTATCATTTCTAAGTTATCAAATGCTACTTCCACTGTCATTGTAAATACCATTTTATTTCAATTTTGTTAGAGTTGTTCAAATTAGTTTTTAAGTCATTTTAATGTCAAGTTTGAGTCAGTCTTTTGGTCTTTCAATTTCGTAAATGAGTCAAAGTCCGGTACTATCTATCAAAATGATGACACCATAGCCCAATGGACGAAGGCACTGTCTAGCTCCTCCAGAGATCTGCTGTTCTTGGCACCTCCAAGGAGCTACCATCCCCCATTGGAGCCAATGTTAGAGTCGATGTGGTCAAGTCCTCCGTCAGGGATCAAAACTCTTTATGCATTTCATGATTAGGTGTCTCGCTCCACTCTTCCAGAGTCATTTCCCTAGGGACATGCCAGGATCTGACGGAGAAAGTCATGCTAGTCATTTTCCCTCATGTTTGGCCCCTGCTGGTTCAGGTCTTGGTCCATAATCACTGAAATTCATGATAGTCAAGGTCTGGTCATATTATAGGACAAAGTCATTTTTTATGCTTGTGTCTAGGAAACCATCAAATTGGTCTTTGAAAAACATGTCCATAACAAGCCATGCAGGCTAGGGGGAGACCTTATACAACTATGGTCCAGAAAGCTTCATCATCACCCGAAGAGACATCGACTCTTCTTCAAAACTCTGTTTTGAAGAAAAGCCAAACAAGGTCATTTATGATAAAATTTTCCAAAAATGCACAAGTTGATTTTTTAGATGTAGTCATGGTTTCTATGGCCAAATTCCCAGTCACATAGTCCCCACAAAGAAATGTCGAAAATACCATCATGAGAGCCAAAATTTCAGAGAAAAATGAAAAGCAGGGTGTTTCAAAGTCAATGAAAAAAGTGCAAAACACAAACATTTGAAAGTGGGTTTTCAAGGAAGAAAAAATCAAACCAATTTCTCTCAAGCCTATATATATACTTGTTGTGGCCCAAAGCAAAGCCACTGTGCCATTGAAGACTTGGAGAGACATTACAAAAGGTGGGAGAGCGAAATCGTGAAAGTGTGAGTGAGTGAGAGTTGGTTTTGTAGGCACGGCGCATACACCCAGGAGCGCGGCGCACATAGAGGGCGCGACGCACACGCAGCCTGCCCGCCATTCAGCTTTCTTAAGGGCACAATGCACAGCAAGCGCGCGACACGCTGGGCTTGGCGCGTGACACACACATCTAGGGGCATAAAAATAGTGCAAATCGTTCCAAATCTCGGTGAAGGCTAGCAAATCAAGAGGTAGGCCCTGTTGACACCTCTCCTCTCTCAAACCTTGTCAATGATTTTGTGTGCATAAGATATTTAAATGGTACCCCAAAAGCAAGATCGACCATGAAAAAATCATCAAGAAAAACGAGAAATGGGGTTAAAAAATGTGATGATAAACACTAAGGCTCTGCTCCCCTCCCCTTGTCCCCTCACTCCTCATCGTTCCCGCCTCCATTCCATCATGTTTCCTAAGGAAACCACCCTAAAACCGACACTAAAACCCTCTCCCTTGTTTTTCAAGCAAATTTGGGTGAGTTTATAGTGCGCGGCGCACACACGAGGTGGCGTGGCGCACTCAGGGCCTGCGACACACAAGGAGCCCGGTCACGGTGCAAAATTTCCACTGACGCGGTGCATTCCTGGCGCGCGGCGCATTGGGCACAGCGCGTGGCGCACTGGGTAGAGCGTGTGGCGCATTGGGCAGAGCGCGTGGCGCACAAACTTATAAGCCCAAAAATGTATTAAATTGCCCAAAATTTTTGTGAATGACCCTCAAGGTTGGAAAAGTAGCCCAACTACCTTCACCATTGGCAGTTAAACTTGAAGAGGAATGTGGGTATGATGACCATGAATCAAATGCAATTTTTTTTTAAAAGTAAAACAAAGAATGACACAAAGAAGGTCAAGAAGCTAGGGTTTTTCTACAGTGACAGTATTGCTAAAGTATGCTCCTACCCTACCTCTACCAGCTAATTCCCTTGTAGCAGTTTCCCCTAATAATCACCCTAGCTCCACTGTAATCATATCCATTCGTTCCCTTTATTCCTATGGCTCAAAATATCCAAACCCTACCCCATCAACACCATGCCCAAAAATGCTCCCAAATCCCTAATAAATTTCTCCTTTTAAACCCCTATTCCCCTTTTCATCATTCCCCTCCTAACATTCCCTGTTTTATTGTCCCCTTGGTGACAGATTTTCAGAGCATCTATCAGTTTCATTGGATTCAGAGGGCAACATAAAAATCAGGGTACAAGCAATAGTAATGGCATCAGAAAAATAATCAGAGTATGAGGAGGGGACCCACAGTGATACATCTTCAGGAGAGAGGGCCCATAGGAGACATCACCGGAGTGGCAGACATCTTAGAGATGAGCCAAACACCCTCACTGAGTTGCAGGCATTCCCACTTGCCATGTCTTGTTTCCAGCACTTGGCATGTTATGAATTTTGTCAAAGGGTGGCAAATGTCAGAGTCCATCATGAGTTGGCCCGGCTTTTTGCTCTTCATCTACAGGGAGGTCAATCCGTCCTGGATGGGGTCAATTTCACCTTCACACCAGAAACCATATTAGTGGAAACAGGAATACCGAACATTGGAGAGAAGTGGCATAATAAAAAGAAGGTGGAGAGGCATCATTATGTGCCTTACATCAAGAACAGCTGCTTGATCCAACTCACCAGAGTTTTTCCATTCAGATTTTTGAGAGATGAGTATGCCCCACTCATGAGATTGATCATGAAGTATTTCAGTTGCGAGGGGAGGTTTTCACGCCTTTATGCATATCACATCAGGTTGCTCATGCACTTCACCCAAGTGCGGATGATGAGCCTCCCATTTTTCATTTGCAACAACATTGAGAAGATGAAAAACTTCATGCAGCGCAAGACCCCTTGAAAACAACTAAATAGTGTCTATCATTTTGCTCTCATTCGGATTTTGGTGGACCATCAGTTAGGATTGCAGGGTATTGCTTGGGAGGACTTCATCTCCCGTGATTTCTTCAGCACTCTACCAGTGGTATCAAAGGCAGAGCATGAGGTGGGGGGTCCTTCACATCAGTTTGAACGCCATGAGACTGCCACCATGCCAGTATACATCACATACCAGAAGGGCAGTAGACCGTTGTTCGCAGCAGCAAAGCGAGTGTTATCTCCACCCGGGGTGGAAGGGGCCTCGCTTCCGACATCAGCACCACAGGAGCAGGGTAAGGGAAAGGTGCCAGTGCAGGAGGAGGGGCCATCAGGTGCACAAGAGACCGGTGTCATCCTCATTTCGGATGAAGAGACAGAGGCAGAGAATGCTAAACTTAGGATGACCATTCGGGAGCAGGACATGGAAATCAAAGACTTGATACTCAATTTTGAGAGGGCCAGATGGGTCATCAAGTATTTGGAGCAGAGAAAAAAATAGCTTGAGGACCAATACACAATCATGGAGCTGCAAGCATTATTGAAAATCGATAAGCTGTCCAGCAGAGAGGGATCGAGCTCACTACCTTGGAGCAAGAGATCAACAATGACCGTGAGTGTTGGTTGGATCGGGTCAATCTACACTTGGAGCAGCGGTTGGATAATGCTAATAGGGAGAAATACATGCTGAGGTGCATGAATCATCACTACCAGGCCCGAAACATGAGCTCCAAAGCAAGAATCAGGAGCCTAAAGGCAAAACTGAGCAAAGCGACAAAAGAGGCAAAGGAGGCAAAGGAGGCAAAGGAGCAAGATCGGCTTCGAATCTTGGTTGAGGCTTCCTTGGCACAACATAGCACTTAATAGGGAACCTCCAACCCAAATTTCAAAAAATTGGGGCAAAGTTTGGTCACACGCAAATTTTTGGACACAAAACAGAAAATTCCTCCCTATGCGCCGCGCCACTGGCGTGACGCTAAAATTATAGGGCTCTAATCGAGGAATGGCTTGCATATTTGGATTCAGGATCGAAAAATACAACTACTGGTGTCCGGGCAAGAAATTTTGACAAGATATGGGCCTCCTAAAGGTCAAAAAACATCCAAAAATGGCCTCTCTGCCACTTTTTTGACACATAAAAAGAAGTATTGGGAGAATGAAGATTTGGAGGGGCAAATGAGCACCCAATTTTGAAATTATAGTGGGGTTAGAAAGTAGACAAGATAGACTTTCTAACAAGCCCACTTGGGAACATTTTGGACACCAGCAAGTGCCCCAAAACGGGCTCCAAAGTGGCGCGACACACAGAGGAAAAAACTGCAAATTTGCTCCCGTTTCACGAGATTTCGGGTCACGACTTCTCCAAGTGGGCCTGGTCATCTACTTCGGTTTTTTGGCACCAAAGGCGGCATTTAAAGAGTTTTCTCTCCTGATGGGCATCTATCCAAGTGGCAAAGGAATGCAAAGGGTCACCCCAGCCAAATGTCATGCTTGAGAGCGCTGCACCTGTAGCTGATGGTTGGCTCTCCATCTCCGTTTCGAAATGATTTGAGTAACTTCCCAACCCTCGGGCGTTCTATCTCTTCCTCACACATTCTATATATTTTATGCAAGTTATTTGCAATTGGTTGGTTGGCTTGTAACTTCTGGGGGACTGTGGGAAAGAAACTTTGTTTCTGCACTGTATATTTTTGCAGAGAATTAATGAAAGGCAACGGCTCTGTTTCATGAGATTCATGTGGTTGTGAGTGTAGCAAGTGTGTCTCTTTATTTTCATATGTATCTTGTTATGTTTCATAGTTCATTTCGTATTCATTTCTGGTGAAATTTTTCGAGTGAGATCAGGTAGAATTCAATTCTATTTCTCTACCTGTGGGAAAATTTCATGTGCAGTGTTTCATTCTTCTGTTGAAAAGGATTGATGTTGTCCATGCCCTTTTCACCTTCTTAATCAATCTCTCCATTTCTTTGTTATGTTCCATAGTTTCATTTCGTATTCATTTTTGGTGAAATTTTTCGAGTGAGATTAGGTAGAATTCAATTCTATTGCTCTACTTGTGGGAAAATTTCATGTACAGTGTTCATTATTCTGTTGAAAATGATTCATGTTGTCCATGCCCTTTTCACCTTCTTAATCAATCTCTCCATTCCACCATATCTTAAAATTAAAACTGCTATGCTTTTTGCCTACCTTGCCTCACGAAATAATCTGTGCCTTTATGTTAAGTTCTCTGTTCATTGAGGTCCAGTGGTCCCATAACATCCCAGAAACACAGTGATTCATAAAAATCACTCCTTATTTTCATTTCCACCTACTAGCCTAAGACAAATAGTCCCTTGTAAGTCATCTCAGGCCATTTCATTTACTTATTCACTGAGTGTGACTTGGAGAGAGCCCTCTCCTGTTCTGGTAGGGCTAGCTACCAGACTGAGCGTGGTTTGTGGTTACCCTGAATTTTGCCTTCTTTGAGCCTGAGGCGAATGTAGGTGCTAACAGTCAGAAATATGGAATATTGCTTAATCCAAAGAAGAGCATTTTTATGGTGTCTGAGGGAAACCTCTTGGGTCACGTTATCGCGAAAAGTGGGATTAAGGTAGACCTGGAAAGCGTGAAAGCTATTACGCAGATTCCCTTCTGAGTGAATAAAAAAGCTATGCAATCCTTCCTTGGCAAGATCAACTTTATCTGCAAGTTCATCTCCGATTACGCTCAAATTTTCAAACCCATGCAGGAGATGGTAAGAAATGATGCGATATACAAGTGGGACAAAAGGGAAAAGGACATATTTTACCATATCAAGCAAGCGATCACAAAAGCACTAGCCTTTTACAACCCAGATTTCAATAAAGTGTTTTTTCTCTACACCTTCACTTCTAATACTTCTTTTGCCGCTATGCTTATGTAGAAAGATGATCAAAATAATGAGTGACCAATATCTTTAATGAGTGACAACCTACAAGGATCTGAGCTTAACTATCCAGCCATTGATAAACATGTGTATGCGATCTATAAGGTGGTAAAGCACTTCTGACCCTATCTCTTGAAGAACCATTGCATTATCTTTGTTCTGCACCCAACAATCAAATCATTGTTTGTCCAAGAAGAGTTGGGTGAGAGAAGAGCGAACTGGATGATTGGTTTGCAAGAGTATGACTTAGAATTCAAACAAGTTCACACCATCAGGGGCCACGGTCTATGTCAGCTAGCAGGAGAAGCGTTGGATGCAAAAGAAGATGATCCATCTAGTTGGGAGCAAGAAATCGAAATGTATAGTGTTGAGCGAGCCTCCCTCACTTCTATTTCTAAATCTTGGTAAGCGAATGTGCACCAGTATCTCGAGCACGGCACTTTCCCCTCTCAATTATTTGCACGGCAAAAGAGGGAATTCAGATTGAAATCGTTATCATAGTATTTGGTGCATGGGGTGCTTTTTGGAAAGCACCATAATGGAGTATTGCTTAGATGCTTTGAAGCACATGATTCTGTTGTGCCCTACAACAACCCCCCATTTCATATCATTATTATCCCAAAACTATAATATGAAATGGGTCCCTTTTTAATTTTGATTTTAATTGGTATCAATTTAGTTTTATTCAAAAAGGTCTGAAAAAATAAAATAAAGCATTATCATAAACCTTTTCGAATGAAACAATCAAAAGCCTTAAAATAAATGATTAATCTTTTGTCATTGCGATAAAGCGATCGCGAGATCGCATATCGCAATGACAAAGGAAGCACAACTTAAGGACCCATTGGTTTTCTCCGATGCGAAATCTCTATCGGGTATCGACGATAATGAATTGGCGCAACTAAAACTCCTTGTTGTTCCGATGCAATGCGATATCGCTGTCGGGTATCGGCGATAATAAATTGGCGCAAATAAAAACTCCCCTTGTGCTCCAATGCGATGCGATATCGCTATCGGCGATCGGAAATCGACTATGCATGATTTTAAAACTGCCCCACTCGCTACTCCCGACGTGATGCAATATCGCTATCGGCGATCGGGGATTCCAAATGGAACCAATATAACAATTTATGATTTCCCCCGACACCCGATTGCGATAAAGCCAAAAAGCGCAGATTTCAAAATAAGTCTTAAAGTGGGTTTAATGCAATTTATTCGTATTTAAGGCCTTATCTCTCGAAGAGCCATTCATCTGCGCTCAACCGCCAAAACACCCAAGGCACGCTTCAAATAAATCATTCGGTCATTAATCGAATTGACGGGCATTGATAGGATTGACAGGTCTTAACGACCATTTAATGAAACAGTAAGCCTGCGATCTTTTTACAGATTTTATTCGAGGCCACCTTAAGTCAATCGTTTGCCATGCATTCATCAATATATATCTCATTCTATTCAATTTACGCTATCATTTTCTGTATTACATCCATTATCATCTCTGTGCAGAATTCTTCCGCAGAAACAGATTTAAGCAGAATGGGGAAGAAGTCCAAGAAAACCACAATGGCTTCCGCTTCGTTGGCCACGGGGCAACCTGTCATTGATCCAAGCACTAAAAAAAAGGTTTGATATTGGACACTACATGCCTAGGACTTGTCAGAACTACTTGGCAAGGCACCTATAATCTGATCGAAGTTGAAGAGCCAAGGGTGACAGCAATACAAGTCAGCCGATAGCACTAGCAAATCCGAGGCTAATCTAAGTGATTTAGCCAACTCTTTTCTTCATCGAATAGCAGCTCGGGAGCAAATCCTCCCATATACAGATGTGGTTATATGGGTGATTCAGGAAATCCTGATTACCGATAGAACTTTCAGCACCACAGATGGAAGAATTTTCGGTTCCTTTCGAGCCGAGGATTTGAGGCAAATGTATCATTTGCCGGAGGCAGAGAAGAAATATAACACGACGTTCCTGGAGAAATTCGGAGCTGAGAATGAGACTGAATCCGAACCCATTCGAGGTTGGAGACAAAATCCAGCAAAGCACAAGCACGAATATTCGGGTAAGTACTCGGTCGATTCTCTATGCTCTCCTTATTGCTATGCTGGGATAATGATGTGCAGATTGTGTGGATTACATGATTCAGCCAATTTTACCATAGAAATGGTCCCCTTAATGGAGGTGGCATGTAGTGGTGAAATAATGGATTGGGCAGATATACTGTCCGATAAGTTAGCATCCACAATTCTTGATTTCAGATTCAAGTCCCGCGTCACTGAAAGGTTCATTCCCCCATTTTACTACAATGCCTATGTATTAGATGTCTTGTGCTTTAATTCTGAATTTCCTGTGCTCGGATGGAGGTGGACGTTGCAAGACCCCGCACCCATCCACATATATCATCAAAAGTTGTGGAAGACCAACTACAAACACCATTTGTATCAAATCTGCAACGGTTTCATGTTGCCCATTCATTATTCTATTTTCAATAAGCCTGCCCCTAAAATCTCTTACCAAGCAGGGGTAGATTTAACTTCCATAGGGAGTTGGTTTGGGGAGGAAAAGTTCACTTATATCAGAGTTTTTGGCAGTCAAGTCAAGCCCCACGTTCTTCCTCTATACATCCCTGATAAACTACTGGCCAGGGAAATAGCATATCAGATCATCGCCAAAGGGGTTACACAAACCCTGAAGAAAGCTAAGAAGCACGTCTGGCCCTCCTTTCCTTTGAGAATTGGCATCTATACTCTGCATGATTTCAAACATGCAGAGAAAGAAGCTGAGAAAATGAATTCGCTGACCCTGGCAATTCTACCGAGCAGGCGATTTGATCCAAACAAAGTCGCCTACAATGCACTCGAACAGGCCAAATTGACCAAGTTCGAGCATAAAGAAGATAGATTTGAGGACTTGTTCGCATCGGCCGAGTCGATGTATCAAGTTAAATCGCTCGCCATACTTGAATACAATGATGAGGGACTAGTTGAATTTAACAGACTTAAAGAGCAGAGGTTGCAAACTCTGCCTCTAGACCTGTTAGCGACGACTCCAACAACAGAATCAAGCGAGCCTGAGAAGCGAATTGATAAAGAACCTCCTATTACATCAAAGCAACAGGAGGAAATGCATGAGCAGAGACAGGAAGAGACCCAGGCGAAAGTGCAAGAACAGAGCAGTTTAAAGGTAAATGAAGATACACAGATTGATCCGAAATTGCTCTAGGAATGGCAACAATTTAATTTGATTATCGGCCATCTGGAATGTTCTAAAGATGACGAGATTTCAAAAGAGGGCAACACACAGGAGGCGACTTCAAAGCAGGTTTCAGGTGAAACCAACGACCCACCCAAATCAAAAGAAGCGGAAATAATCCCAAAGGATCCATCGGGTGAAGTCATTTTGCAGATTGAAGAGATTCCTCCCTTGGATGTCTTCTATAGCCCAAAGCATAACGCTGTAGTGAAATGACAAAGGAAGAGGAGAAGCACTGATCAACCTTCTTTATTCCCAGAACAAACAGTAACCGGCAATGTGCTATGGAAAGAGGAATTTGACCCCTCTGACGACTTAACAAAGCTATCGCGATATGCTGGAGCTTATTCGGCGGCGACAATAGATAAAGCATCGGAGGTGAGCAGTTTATTGAAGACAAAAGATCAGGATATCTTTTCGCTACAGGCACAATTATCGGAAGCGCAGCGAAAGGCAGAGCAAGCATAACAACAATTGCTAGTACAACAACAAATAAACAATCAGCTGACTAAGCAATTGCAGGAAGAAAAACAGAGGATTGACGATAGCGCAATCCAAAAGAAAAAGGAGCTATCGGAGGCACTGGCGGAACTAAAAGCATCAACTGAGGAAATGCTAAAATCCAAAGATGAGCAGATCACTCAATTATCAGCTCAACTTGAACAAACAAAACAGCTCCCGCAGGTAGATGAGTTTAAAGCAGAGGCATTTCAATTAAACAAAGGATTGATAAATCAGATGAAGCTTTTGTGTCAGCAAGTCACGCAGGCAGAACCATTGTGCGACTTAGCGGCATCCATAAGTGAAAAAGTAGAAAAGACAAGGACAAACATTGACAAATTTCTTGGAATGGCAAGATTCCGATCAGGGACAGGCAGCTAACCTACCAAGGATTCTGGAATCGCACAAAGAAATATTATTCACAGAATGGAAATGTCAGTTAATGAAGGCAGAAAGAGCGATTTTAAGATGCAAGACAACCACTAGTAATCTGGTTGAATTGGTAAATAATACTCTTTACTTGTCTAACATGATTTCTCAATGTACTCCAGGCCAATTAATAGCAACTAAGATGTTGGAGCAATCATGTTACCCAGAGCTGGAGAAAAATGGAAGGTTAATTGCGGGAATCAACAGTTTGACATGGGATGCCTATTGGTTCTTTTTAGTGAAGCCGCACAACCAAAGAGCCGCCCTCAAATGCCTCACATATGCGATCGGGTATATTATCCCCGATATTCAGGATCCACCTTTGCTGCCCAACTCAGCTTGCGTCTCAATAGACCACCCGAAGTGGAGCCAATGCTTGCGATAAGCCAGCTCAGGTTTAAAGGCAAACAGCCTGAGTCATGATTCACATCGCCGACTGCCAGATCGTTCCCAAGAAGATAGATAGTATTAATTGATGCCAATTAAGTAGGATTTCGTTTTCATAGATTTTTTTTAGTTTAGTAGTATGTATAGACCCTTTCATGCATTTAGAAAGGGTGGTAAAGTTTTGTATATGACTTAAACCCTGAAGTTGCACTATTGTACTTCAGGGATATTCTTTTATGAAACTGGACCAATCATTCTGATTTTGATAAGGAAAGTTTTTATACAAATGTACACTACTGTCTTTGTTTGAAAGCATTTTTGCGTTGAAGGAAGAATCTCAAATAGCGATTGATATTGGGATTGATTAGCAGCTCATATGGTACTATTATCTATGTCTGTACTCATTCTTGTTATATGAATTGTCATTTGATCGCTTTTGCTATTATCGCATATATATATATATATGTGTTTTAACAACATCCTTTATGCATTCCACTATTGGCTGTTTATA